>JASAOQ010004287.1:1615-47566 GCA_031306065.1 Pseudopyricularia cyperi | reverse complement strand
CCACCGGGATATATACAAAGCTTTTTTTTTTTTTTTTTTTTTTCTCTTTCTGTTCCGTCTGCTTATCGGCGCTCTGCGAGTGGCCTCGACACGGGATGGGTGATGGGAGAACGAATGGAGGGAGATAGTCTCAAGCAGGCAGGCTATCTCAAGATATCAGTCGGGACGCAAGAGTGCGCTATCAGCTTGAGTTCCACTCTCTCTGTTTGGTTCGTGGACAACTACTGCACCGAAAATCCATACCGTACGCGCTGTGCAAGATGCCCCCAAGTATATGTCTTGTGCGCGATCTCCTGTTGGCGTCCCTGGTCTGAAGAGTGATCAGTACTTGGTACCTAATCTATGGCACAAAGTACTAGACAGGCCACTTATCTTGTACTCAACTGCTACTGTACGACCCTAGGTAAGGTAGGTACCTAATATACCGTATCAGTACCTTTCACCACAACAAGATTAATCTTGATTTATACCCTGATTGGACCCATTCCCCGCTAGGATGACGTTGATTTTGAAAAGGCACGCAAGGTGCGTGTGGAGATTTCCGGCTCCTTCGACCTGTTCGGGCCGTTAGGCAACGTTACCCAATTCTAGGTGAAGATGTTTTTTCTTCTTTTTCTAAAACTGCGAGAGGTAGTTTGGGGATGATCTGGTTGCAGGCCAAGGGTTGCGGGAAATCTTCCCCCTTGGAACCAGGGCCATGGTACGAAATATATTCGATGGCTACGACATGGCACCCTATTTCACGCTCAGCGGGCATCACATATTTAGGTAGATTTTTCAGTAAGCAAATTATTAAAGACATATAAAAAATACTACAGCTCGCGTCTCCAAACACGCAACTATCCAGCAGATATTATTTTCCTTTGTCTCGTAACCTAATTACTATTTCTGCACTAAACGTTGATCGTCTGCGGCGGCACGCTCTCCAGCGTCGGTGTGATAACCTTCATCAGCCCCGTCTCTGCATCAAACTCCACCTTGTCAATCGTCGTCTCCCTGTTGGTCCCGCCCCCGTTGGGGATGGCGAATCTGTGGTAGCAAATAATCCAGTCGTCGGTCCCGGGGATGTTCGCCATGCTGTTGTGTCCCGTGCCCAGGATCCCCAGCTCGGGCCGCTTGCTCAGCACTACTCCTCGGTACGTCCAGGGCCCGTCGGGCGACGTCGCGGTCGCGTACCCGACGCGGTAGTCCTCGGAGCCCGTGTCGTCGATGCTGTACGTCAGGTGGTACAGCCCTTGGCGGAATACCAGGAACAGGCCCTCGCGGAAGTCGGTCAGCCCGTCGATGGCCTTGATCGTACCCGGCTTGAGCGACACCATGTCGTCGGCCAGCTCGGCATACAGCGGCCGCCCGTTGCCCCAGTACAGATAGTACTTGCCACCGACCGGGTCAAGGAAGGCGGCCGGGTCAATGGCCTGGCCCGAAGTCACGGCCTCGTTGTTCTTGATAAAGGCATCGGGCTGGGCAGTGAACGGTCCCAGCGGGCTGTCGGCCACGGCGGCGCCGATGGTCTTGTAGCCGAGCGTGATGTGTTGGCCGCTGTGGTAAAAGTAGAACTTGCCGTCGCGCTCGATGAAGCCGGGGGCCCAGGCGTTGCCGACGGCCCACGGAACGTTGCCGCCGGGAGCATCCAGTGTCAGTATCGGGGTCTCGGAGCGGGTCCAGTTAGCCAGGTCGGGCGACGACCACACGTAAAAATCCTTTCCGCCCCAACCGGGGAAACCGTCCGTGGTGGCGTAGATGTAGTAAGTCTTGTCGTGGATGAAGATGTTGGGGTCGGCGTAGAGGCCGGGGAGGACGGGCGACGAGAGCGTCGCCGCGCGGGCGGTCCACGTGGCAGTGCTGCCGTCGGCAGAGTTACTGAGCGTGTAGGTCACTGTTTGGCCATTACTAAAATCAACAACGGATCCAGGAGAGGGAGAGCAGGTCACGCCGTCATCGACGGTAAAGGTGGGTGCGAGGGAGGCCAGGTCCGTGGTGGGGTTCACGTAGAATAGTACTGACCGAGCAGCACCGTCAACAAGAGGAGGTGCCTTCTGTTGCGAG
Organism: Pseudopyricularia cyperi; assembly: GCA_031306065.1. Lineage (NCBI taxonomy): Eukaryota > Fungi > Ascomycota > Sordariomycetes > Magnaporthales > Pyriculariaceae > Pseudopyricularia > Pseudopyricularia cyperi. The sequence continues at coordinate 45,520 of JASAOQ010004287.1, read as the reverse complement.
GAGTCCTTGAGGGCGACGTCTCGGACCTGAAAAGAATTCCCGGCTTTGGTAGCGACCTCGGCACTGGTCAGGGCGCGGCCGTAGACGGCAAAGAGGCTCATCTGGCCCTTGAAGAGCTTGTCCACGGTGTACAGGGAGCGGCCGATGGCGCTGAACGAGGTGACGCCGTCGCCGACGCTGGCCGGGGTGGTGGTCGTGGCGGCGTTGCGGCCGACCTCGGCTCCGTCCAGGTACAGGACCCCAGTGCTGTTGCTGATCACGTAGACAAGGTGCACCCAGGTGCCCTTGGGCAGGTCCTTCTGCTGGTTGACCACCTGCTCACCTGAAAAGTTGATAAGGGAAATTCCAGCACGGTAGGGGCTGCCGGTGGCAAACAAGTATCCGTCGCCCGCTCCGTCCGGCCCGGTGTTGCCCAGACCAAAGATGAAGTAGGGGTTGGGCTGGTCGGTGGCAATGTTCACACGCATCTCCACGCTGATGTCCTCAACGTCCCTCATTATGTCAAAGGGCAGCGACACAAAGTCGTCCTTACCGTCAAAGGTCATGACGCCGTCCGATACGGTGGCTCCGCCTTGGACCTTTCCGTCAGCACCGTTGCCAGACTTGTCCGGCAGGGCGTTGTCATCGCCCAGCTCGGTAAAGTCGTACCGAAGAATCTCGCCGTCGGCGTTCTGGACACGCTTTTCGCCGTTGGTGCCAGTAAGGAGCCTGAGCTCTGCGGCCGTTACGGGGATGACGGTTCCGTGTCGCGGGCTGCGAGGCAGGCTGAAGTTGGCCGCGACCTTCCAGTCCGGCGACGCAATGTCAGCCGTCTGTAGGGGGATGTAGCCGCGACCGCCAAACTCGTCAACAAACAAGTACCACTTGTCGCCGTTCACATCACCCGCGTTGGCCCTGAAAGAGGTCGGGCCCTCGACGGCCTTGGTGCCCGCTTTTTCTCCGATGCAGGCATCCGTCTGGGTCCAGCCGGGAAGAGGATCGCGCAAGACGTCGGACCGCTCCTGAATGATGTCAACGCAGCCGGTGCCGCCGCCACCCTCGTCCTTGGTGAAGCGGTAGAAGGTGCTGCCATCCTTGACGACGGTCGAGTCGATGCGTGACAGGCCGGCGTCCTGCCAGATCTGGGTTTCGCTAAAGGTGACAAAGTCGCGGGTGGTGGCAAAGAGCATGCGGTGGTACGTCGAGCCTGTGCGGTTGACGTCCTCGGGGGCGTAGAGAGACGAGGCCCAGTAGACGACGTACTCGTTGATTGTAGTGTCGAAAAAGGCCTCGGGCGCCCAGGTGTTTCCGGCGGTCGCTGGAGAGACTTGCACTTGGCGCTGGGCGGACCAGTTGATGAGGTCTGTCGACTCCCAGATTTCCAAGTTGAGGCTGCCAAAGCGAACGGCGTCACCCCACGAGGTACCGGACCCGATCGACAGGTCTGTCGCGATCAGGAAAAACTTGTCGCCCTCGACGGACCGAATGAGGAACGGATCGCGCACACCCTTGGTGCCCAAGCTGGACTGCAGGGTGGGCTGGCCACCGTTGAGCTCGCGCCACCGAAGCGCATCGTTGCCCACGCTGGCGCCAAAGTAAATCTTCTCGCCCTGGATGCTGTCGCCGGTGAAGTAGGCAAAGACGTAGCCCTCAAATACCGAGAGCTGTCTCTTGTCGACCGCCCGGCGGACGTTGGCCGTAAATTCGCGCTGCACCTCGACGCCGCGATCCTGGATCTTGGCCCTGAGCGTGACTTTCCTGTCGGTGTCCTGGCGCTTCACGATGCCGTCATGGCTGATGACGCCGGTGTCGCTGCTTTCCCAGGTGACTACATGCCCGCCGTCGAGGGTTCTGGGCAAGAAGAGGTTGCCACGGACATCTTCGATGTTGGTGACGGAAACAGTAGAAATGGCTGCCTCGGCTCGGGAGAAGATAGCGCTGCGGGCACTCAGCGGACCGCCCTCCGCCGCCATCACAGCACGGCCCAGGACGGCCAGTGCCGCGAAGAGTTGGAACCGCATGGTCAACTCTTGTGGTTATTCGATTAGGAATAGTTAGGGGGCCAGAAAGATGAGCCGCTGGTCCTCGAACCGTTGGTACCGACAGCGAATGGGAAAAGAAGAGAAACGATATATGTCTTTGGGCACAGGGAACGCTCCATACCGTGATGCTTTATACTCGGGTTAGAAGTGAAGAGCCCCAAGACTTGCTTGGGGTAATTAAAGACCGAGCGGATAGCCTGCCACTCGGGTTGAATATCGACGAGCTTTAGGATCGGTGACGTCGTTGGGCTGCTTCAAGCTTGCCGCAATACGACTATTGAAGGCTCACGAGATCGTGGGGAAATAACAAAATGGTTCGAACTCCGTGGCGGCAAAGCGTATCAAGCCGGATGGCCTTCCTTTTTGATGGCCCGAACCGCGCTTATTCCCCAAGGTCAGTCTCCACCCCCCCAAGCCCCTGGAGGAAACACCTCTTCACTCATCGTGAAGTCGGGCCGGCCTGGAAACAATGCTGTATCTTGGACAGTAGCATTTCTCAGGGGACAGGCGGCAAGCCCACGAAACAGCGTCTCCTTGACCACAGCTTTTTTATCAGGGCAGCAGGCCTCTCCTGGATACAAGGGATAGGGGCGCAAAGGCGATGACGATTCATGTTCCTTGTGGAGAGCCGCGCCCGGGTCCGCAACCTTCCAGAGTTCTTCTCCACATCCGGCCGATGCGCGCCTATCATAATCCTCGGTTGCCTTTGCCCCCCAGACGGCTGTGCCATGGCGAAGATGCTCTTTGATTCCTATTTAGGTCGGCCGTGGATCTGTCTCGTCTATTTGTGGACGAAACAGGGCTCGAGCCTGAATCGCTTTGCCTGCCAGTGTTTTGGACAAGACTGAGTTTCCCCGCCAGCAAGATTCATTAAAATCCGCTCGGACGAATAACCGAAGTTGGGTTCGGCGCCATACGACTCGTTCGTTGATAGGAACTCCATAGTACCTCGAAAGAGCACCCACGTGTAAGCACACGGATAGCTTATTCCGGTGCAAGGCCAGCAGGTGCTTGTGAAAGAACGGATAGACTTCCCTCGAGGAACAAACATGCGACTCGGTACCAGCCGAGTGGGCTCGACACTAGCCGAACCTGCGCCGGAGTTTAATCTACGTATCGTATCTCGAATCGTCCCGTCTCAAGGGAAGATCCTCTATTATCTTTGACATATAGTCAGCGGGTGGTCTCTATTTTTGGTGGTCGGTGGCGGTTGTTTTTCGTTCTTGTAATTTAGTCTAGCCGCCTGGTACCAATCGGAGCTACCTTGACCTATCTGGCCGAGTTTATTATCTGCCCGTTCGATCCACCTTGTAAAGATTTAAGGTGAATGGGAAGCTTAAAATCAGCTCAACTGTTTTGCTTGTCAAACGTTGTCATGCCACATCTGGAACATGCCTCCTATCTGTTTTAAGAGGGCAAGGTACATAGCTTGGGCAATATGTTACCTATCGACCTGGATCTCAGTCACAAGAGATGGTAGGATTTGCTGTACCAATCCTCGCTGATATAAATCCGCTCCTTGGCTCCTACATCAACACATAATCCTGAAATCCGTCCGTTTTTTCCGATTTCTACTCCAAATTATTGGTAAACACTTGATGGTGCAAGGCCGCTCTGATGGCTGCCATGAAACCCTAGCCCACTTGATAACCCTCGAAAAGGCATCGCGCTGTTGCTCTCATGGATAGAAAAGATGGAGGTATGCAGAAGAGTATGGGGTTATCCGGGGTAACTGGGTCTCCGTGACTATAGCGATATGAGGGTTTCCGGTCGTCACGCAGTGTCTCCGAATCGTTTGGGTATTTCATCATCATGGAAACTGCAGGTGAATAGAATCGCGCCGAAGAAACTGTGGCTTGAGCGCAAAAAGTCAAGTCAAATCCCGCGATGCATCTCAAAACCGAGCTCCTCTAAGTGCTGGCCCTGGCAGGCAGATCATGCCTCGCCCAGGGACTTGCTGCCACGATCGACTTGAGCACTTGGTTCAACGTCACCGGACTCCCCAACCAGCAGCCGGAAAACGTCACGCTGTACCTTGAACAGGCATTGGAAACTGCCGTAGAGGACCTTTACCTCCATCTCCGCCACCGCTGCATTGCGAGTCAGGTATTCAACACGCTCGCCAGCGCCGCGCAGCTCAGCGGCTTCGTCCGCCCGTCCAAGCCCTTTGATGGCGTCAATTTCGTGGGCTCCACCGCAGTGTCAGCGTGGGCATTCGACATTGGCGACGGAAACAACGGTGTTGTGCTTGTGGACGCCATGTACAACCCAGACGAGGTCATGGGCGTCGTGCTCCCCGGGCTTGAAAAGTTTGGGTACAAGGGCTCGGACATCAAGGCAGTAATCATTACCCACGAGCACGCAGACCACTACGGCGGGGTTCGATACCTGCAGGACACTTTTGGCATACGGGCACATGCAACCAAGGAGACGTGGGATGTGATGGATCAGTGCAACCCGATTGCCCCCGCGGGATTGGTGCCCCCTCTCCGCAACGATACCGTGATTGACGGGCAGGATATCACCTTTGGCAACACGACGTTTTCCTTTGTGCACAAACCTGGGCACACGCATGGAACCGTCAGCTTATTCGTCCCGGTGACTGACAAAGGAGAGAGGCATCTGGCGGGTATATACGGCGGCGGTGGGATCCCGTCGCCGGCCAAGGATAAGGAGGCACAGATTCAGTCTTTCGAGCGGTTCGCCAATCTAGCCAGGGAGAAGGGCGCCGACGTCTTGTTGACAAACCACCAGACGCAGGACAACTCGATTTACAACTTTGAGATCATGTCGGCAGGCGTGGCGCGGAAGAACCCGTTCATCTTGGGGACGGACGCCTATGTACGCTATCTGCGAACTATGGGCATTTGTGTGCGGCTTGGGGCGGCTAGGGACGGCCAGGTTCTTTCTGTATAGAGGTGGAGAGAGAGGACTTCAGCAGCTTCAGCTTGCGGGACTGGCGGGCTTGCAAGACGGGGTACGATGTAGCCAGAGCAAGGTTTACCGAAGCTATATTTGCCAACTTCGTGATTGCGGGGGTGGATCTGCAGGCGGGACTGCCTAGTCTAGTAGGGCAGTGTAATTAGGTAAGGTAGATACCTACTTACCGCTTCCTCACACGAGTCGATGGCATCGTGGTCGGTATATGTTCCATTCCTTGTCAGTTGCGGTAGTTAACAATAGTCTTTAACACACAGCAAATATACCATCAATGTCCTGCGACCCTACTAATTGGTGGGATAGCCTCTGGTGCCGCCGACTACCCCGACCTTTGGTGGATAACCCCCTCATATGTATCGGCTTTGGATCCCTATTTGGAGATGGTCAAGATGCGGCGAGCGGGTAGAGCAGCACACGTGTGCCTCCAGGATGGCTTGGGTGCATCTTGGCTGGCTAGCGGCTGTAACGAACCCGCTACAAGATGGGATACCCATGTCCCATCGGTCCTCGTCCAGCCGCACCTCTTGCGCCTTTCTTCATCGACAAATCGATCTCTTGGTGGACTCTTGTAGATAGTCCATGCTCCACCGCCAAGTCTGGCCTCTCGACGGCGAGCTGGACTTGCAATATCAGGTTTCGTTGGAAGTCTTGGCCCTCAACAACTCGCACGGACGGTCACCACTGGATTGGGAAGACGAGCGGGAGGACAAGGATAGGCGCGCCATCCGAATCAAACCAGATTGACAGGCACCCTTGACGCGATCGTTCATGCCCTCATTTCACAGCGCCGCATCAAAATGTTCAGCCAGTCTCGTTGGTGTGATACGAACGAGTTTGTGCACCAAGAGAAACGCCAGCTTCGCCGATCAGGAGCAAAGGGAGATTGTGGCAGCGAGAGCCGCTTGATGCGTGTGTATCGACACATGGCGTTGGATCCATCTCTGTGCATATCTTCTCTGTCTCGACCACCAGGATCCTGCAGATGCTTCCGACACTATCCCCAGAGGAGCGCCAGCCAGGTGATGTTCTATTGGTTTGTACCTACAGAGAATGCCACCCTCCTTTGGTCCCTCATTCTGGGAATGGAAATCATGTCCAGCCGGCCTGCATATACCCCTTGCTAGACCTTCCGCAAGAGGCAACGCGTCAGCATGTCTTGCATTATTGAGCGTAAACAGCACTTGGAACATGGAGCTCAGGCTCGAGTCGCGAGATGGAGATGGCGTCTGGACAAAAAAGTCTATAAGACTTGCTTCTCCCTCTCATGCTAACACGACGTCGACCTTTACTTCTTTTTACTCCAGCAGCTTTCTGTTCATTCAAGCCAGCCTCCCAGCTTGCCCAACGCCCTCTCCGCCGTCTCGAGACTTCATTCCCCCTCCCCCTTCACGGACAATACCTAATCAGCCCTTCCCACCAGCAAAATGAAGTTCTCCATCTCCTTCGCGACGGCTGCCCTGGCTATCACCGCCTCGGCCATGCCCATCCTGGAGGCCCGCCAGACCATTGGCACCACCGCCAATGAATTCCTCAATGGCGGGTGCAAGGATGTGGTTCTTTTGTATGCGCGTGGCACTGGCCAGTCCGGCAACGTTGTAAGTACACCACCTCGGCCACATGAGGGACGTGAAAGGAGCAAATATGCTAAAAAAAAGTCTGCTTCTTCTCTCCATATAGGGTGAGGAGCCCGGCCCAGACTTGGGCAATGCCCTCAAGACGCGCCTCGGCGCTGCGCGTGTCGCCGTCCAAGGCGTCTCATACTCTGCTTCTCTGCTCGGCAACCTCAACCCCGGTGGAGCCCCCGCCAGCGAGGCCCGCAGTCTGACGACGCTGATCGGCCAGGTTGCAAGCCAGTGCCCCAGCGCCAGGATCGTCGTGTCGGGATACAGCCAGGGCGCGGCGCTCGTCCACCGCGCCGTCGAGGGCGCCACCGCCGCAGTGCGCAGCCGCATCACTGCCGGCGTCACCTTTGGCGACACCCAGAACGAGCAGGACGGCGGCCGCATCCCGGGCCTGGATGCCAACAAGACTCTCATCATCTGCAACTCCGGGGACCGGGTTTGCGAGGGCACGCTTATCATCACTCCTGCACACAGCGGCTATGGATCCAGGGCTGGGGAGGCGGTCAACTTTATTGCTGCTCGAGTGTAAAGGGGTTTCTTTAAGGGCAGAGGCGGTGTATTTGCTGGTGAATTATTGGTGTATATATTCTTTCTTGTCACTTGCTTCAATGATTATGATGACGATGGGCGGAGTGCTTAGAAATCTGTGCTTGATCTTCATGTTCAAAGTGCAACCATCGCCGTATCTTGGCTTCCACACTGCACTTAGCGGTACGTCTACATACCTCTAGCCTAGTCTAGATCATGTGCTTTCGTGGTGTGCAAGACGTTCGAGGCACGGCATTAATCATTGATCGACGTAAGCATCATGCATTGACAGTGACACGCCCAGTCATTGTCTAATGTCTCACAAGGCGCGCGCGTTGTGAGGAGAAGCATCACAACCGGTCGATTTGGCGTGCCAAAACACACACACACACACACACACACACAATCTAGAGTGAAGTCGTTTTCTGGCTTCCCGGATCCGGCGGAGCCGACACCGGTTACCGGCAAGAAACCTTGAGCTCCATCATCCCCACGCTTGCGCACATTCATCGGATCCATCCGATCAACGTGGGTGGCAGATTCATGACACGAACATCCTGGTATTCGCTTGTCAGGTCAGTGCCCTCGCCACGAGGATGTTTCCTGAGCGGTAAAGACGACCCCCACTCCTCCCCCAACAGAAAATATTTTTTCAGCTCGCTAGATATCCTCTTCGTGCGCAGCTCTTTACCATGTTGCACCCGCCTCCACCGGCTAGATCATGTACCTGTATCCTTTCTGCTGCCTCCTCGCAGTTGCAACATCAATGCCGGCCATGTCTGCCGTTTTCTGCAAGACCGCCAAGTCCTTAGCGCTCAGCTCCGTGTCCTCGTTCTCCATCCGCTCCAGCTGCTTGTTCCGGCTCGAGAGAATGTAGTACATCATGATACCACACATGGCCGAAATCACTTGCAGCCCAATGTTAACCCCCATGGCTAGCTTGTAGGACGGGAAATCCTTCTGGCGATACGTAAAGGGTGTCCAAATGCTTGCAGAGTTGCCGATGCTGTTGATGAAGGCGAATGCGGCAGCCCTCTTGGCAGGGGGCCGCGGAATCGCATTGGCGATCCAGGCATAGGTCGTGCCGTTCATGTTGAAGACGACGACCATGAGAAACAGCGAAAAGTATTTTGCGCCAAAGTTGTTGTCATCGACCAGCATGAAGATGAGGAAGCCTACAATGGTGACTCTACATTTTTTTGTCAGAGGTGATGGGCAAGAATAAAAAAAAGAGAAGATAAAAAAAAAGACTTACGGAATGGGGTACATGAAAAACCAAAAGCGGTTCCCGACCCTGTCCGAAAATATGGAGTGTACCATCGATCCGATCGTGATAAAGAGGTACGGCGGTGCGCAAAGCAGCAGAGCTTTGACACGATCGTCACCAGCGACAAATGTGCTCGTCAAGGTCGGGAAGAAGTTCTGAAAACCAGCGGTGCCGGTAGCACACATGTACGCGAGAGCCAGGACGAAGGTGCAAGGGTCCGTCATGGCAAGCTTGAAACCCTTGAGCTGGCTCATACCTCCAGCCTCGTCGACGTCGGCTTGGGCGGCCTCGATTGCCAAGCGACGATTCGCGACGTGCCTCTGTTCGGGTGAAAGCGGCTTCCATGTGTCGGGGAAGTCGGGCAAGACGAAGATGAGCAGTACGCCCACGGCAACGGTGATGACGCCTGGGGGAAGTAACCGGGCATTAGCTTGAGCGTGGGATCAATAGGATCGCTGGAACAAAAACTGTACACAGTTATAATAGGACTCCGCACCTTCAATGATGTAGAGCCATCGCCACGGAGAAAGGCCGTGGGAATTACCAAGGCCGCTCAGGATGCCCCCGGCAATCAGGTTGCCAAAGGCACCAGAGATAAGCGACCCCGAATAAAAGATGGACATGCGCAAGTTGAGCTCCTCCTTGGTGTACCACTTTGACAAATAGAACAAGACTCCCGGAAAGAACGGCGCCTCGACCATACCGAGTACAAACCTGCAAGCAACGATCTGGCCAAAGCTCTTGACCAGCGAGGTGAGGGCTGATACAGAGCCCCACAGGATGGTGAAGAAGCCAAGGTATACGGAAGGGCGACCCATGTAGTTGAGCAGCATGTTGGACGGCACCTGGGCGAGGATGTAGCCAACAAAAAGAATCGAGAGGCCGAGCTGATATTGCGCGTCATCGAGACTGAGATCTTTCTCGAGCCCTTGAAGCCTGGCCGCAGCGTAGTTGTTACTAAAGTAGGAAAAGTACAAAAAAGTTAGTCGTTGGCCGACCTTCAGACGTGCACTAGCTCTTTGAGCGGGCCAAAGAGGAAGATGACGGACCGGTCTATGTAGTTCATGAGGTAGACAAGCACTACCATGGGCATGATGAGTGTGTCAATTTTGCGCTTCAGCTGCTTTTCCACCACGAGCTCCTCGGGAGTCAACCTGGTTGCGTAATCAGCAGATTCATGGTGGTGTTTAACCACTGGGTTGTCGTTGTCAGCAACGAGATCATGGTCGGTGATACGGCTACTCTGCGGCGCATCCGTCGCAGAGACAGCCAGATCTTTTCCAGGTGTTGGATCTGCCATTGTCCCAGAGATGGAGGAAAAGAAGTGCCGAACTAGGTAGCTATTCCAGTTGGTGCTGAGCCGGGACGAAGAACAAGGAACAAAAAGCTCATTTGGAAAAAGCTTAGCACATAGTTAGTTAGATGGCCCTCTCTTTATTGCAAGGCAACGTCGTATGCCATCTGTCGACTCGTGGAGAACGACGAGCTGAGTTTACCCCAGCTTCTGCGTGCGGGGTTGGAATTCCGTTTGCGGGGAAATGGAAGCGAAGCCTGTGTGGGATACCAAGATGAGGCCAGTATCATGGTCACGAGCGCCGGGGGGGAGGCAGCATAATGGTATGGACAAACGTCATGCTCCGGCGTCGCTCCACACGTCTTCTTTACTCCTCTTAGCCGCGAGACGGGGTCAATGAATGAGGGTGTGATGGAGATCTGCCGGTCACGCACAGTAACTGGAGTACATATTCAAAGACAGGACATTATTGGCTTGGGTCGGGGTGATGGGCTGGGCCGAGGTACCATTGCAAGGTATATTGCGTTTGCGTGGTACATCCTTACACTGCGCAAGAGCACACCAATCAATGTGACATTACCCCGACTTTGTGGCTTCTCGTCAAAAATGTACAATGACGACTCGTGTTGCTGCTTGCTCCGTCTGTTTCTCTTCCTACTCCAAGAGCCTAGCTTCCGAAAAACAACTCGTTTCAGAATAAGCACTATCCTTCAAAGTCTGGCATTAGACCTAGCTGTGTTTATGCTGCGGATGCTTGACATATGAACTTGGTGCCGAAGATGATGATCAAACATGACTATAGCGGTCGCAACAGCATCCGTCTTGCCGAGTTTGGCAAAACCCAAAGGAGAGAGAAGCAGCTTCAAGCTGGAGTATCCCGTTTTGAAAACTTTTCGCAGATATCACTGTACGCTGCCCAGACGCAGTCAAAGAACGCCGACATAAGGGGTCGCCAAGTACCAAAGCTTATAAACAGCTCATGCCTCTATCCAATAACTTTTCATCAACAACTTCAACGAAGGTTCAGGAGAGCCAACTGACTCTCGATTGTCGTGATCTTGTTCATGATAATCTCTCACCATCCGAGCAGCAGCTTCTTAGTCGCCTCCATGGCACCGCTCTTGTAAATAGGCGAAACCAAATACTTCTTGATCTCCATCGACTCCGCCTGACAATTTCGCTTGACAAATCTTCATCGCCTTGAACATGACTTCAGCTGGTATGAGCAGACGGCGCCTGTCGTGTGCCAGGTGGAACAGCAAATATGACAAATTTTGCTCGGCGAGGTCCTCCGAACACATCTTTCAGATGGCGTAGTCGGTCGGCGGGAGATTCAGTTAGCCATCCCGAGTATGCTAATAGAGGTTTTAGAGTTGCGAAATCTTGCAGAAAATACCTCTAGGTTAGAGCCTGACGGCTGTTTCTTGTTTTATCTAGCTGCCACCATTAGCTCGGCGATCAGCGAGGAAAGGCTGGTCTTCTGGCCAATTATGCCAAGATATTCGTCTATGATCGGGCAGTGGAGGTTGAACGTCCAACGAAGATACAACGCTTGGTCGAAGAGCAGCTGTTGAAGACTGAACAGGGTTATACCATCATCTACTTGTTTTTGAGGCTGTGAAATGCCTGTACGGGCTGCACATGCATGTAGGTGGTACTGCTGATTGCTGGGGCGGTACCAATACCAAATACAATGTGTGTGGCGGGAAACCCGCAGCGCAGACTGGAACCGTCTTCAATATCATCCAATGTGAGGGAGAAGTTGTTCAGAGAGTTGATGACCTGCTTTGTGCTGTCTGTCCATTTCCCGCTCCGGCAGGTCCAACCAGGGGTTTTGAGAGTCATTACGGGCGGCTGAGAAGGCTTTAAAAGGCAGGTATTGAATATGTTGTATGAGGGCTGTCACCGCGTTCTCTGCTCGTGTAGTCTCCCATGCATTCTGGAGGATCCCTCGTCCCTTTCCCCGTGTCTAAGAGTGGATCACGCGGATGATACCGACGAGTCCGTTGCTGGGCCGGCAGCTGATGCTGATGAACTGACTTTATCTGCGGCATTATTTGAGATTCTTTTGCCTATAGAAAAAGAGCTCAGCGCTGTGATGGGTTACGGGGGGACTAAACGGCTCAACTAAACCGCTATTCGGGGCTGCACTTCGAAGTAGAGCTATATCTAGGTGCCACTGCTAGGAGACACGGACTACAGTGAACACGTTTGGACCCGTTCGAAAGCTCATGCCACGTACAATTTGCGTTGATAACTTCCGGTCACGATGCTTTGATTTTGCATTTGATAAATACAACATAAAGCCCAGCTAGTCAGTTTGCTGCTGCGACAGTTTGTTTATCTAAGTAAATGCTTGAATACTTTTTGATTTGCGGACTATCAGATGAAATGTTCCCAAAACCCCAGTCGTCAAGATTATCTGGTGGGCGCAAGTTACCCTTTGCGATAAGGATTGTTTTGTAACAAAGTGTGTTATGAAAAGGATGGCAACAGAACAAACTTTGCTTTGTTACCACTTCAATATCGGATGGCACAAAGTGGCCCTTTGGTTAACTTATATTCTTCAAGTTAAAATACGTGGAAATAGAATCCTTTCGGACTGAAAAGGAGTAGTCTAAAAAGAAACAATCTAAAAAGAGATAGACGTCCAGGAGATAAACACGGATGACCACCTTGACTCCCATCACCGTCTGGGAATCTTCAGATCACGCCTGGTCAATCATTAACTGGGCAGTGCTACCATATCGCCGAGCTCCCTTTACAACAAGGAAAAGCTGATCCGTCTCATGAGCGGCTGTTTGGTGAGCGTCCGTACCGCCCTCGGAGTCTTAAAAACACGCCGATGTGCGACCCATGCCCCGGATCACGACAAGCTGTCAGTCGCGTTGGATATCTTTTACATCAGTATAAAAACCAAAGAAGAGGAATATAATTTTGAAAGAAACATAGTCAACGGCAAAGCTAATCGGTACAAAATTACTAAACCAGGCATATTGGTGCAGTAGTGTTGGTACTTGGGACTGTATACGCCAAGGATTGTCACCATTTGGAACGGAAAGCTTGGCCGCAGCTTAAACTAACAACTCTCTTTATTCCACTCTGAGTGTCTCCGACTCCCACTCTTCACCTCCTAGCGAGCAACTCCAAGCTACAGTTTTGTCGAAGATTGCCACTACAGCGTAGGTCTGCCCAACTCTGATAGCGTTCGCCGTCTTCAAAGTGACTTGACACTTTGACCTATGCGGTCACTCACCGGCAAACCCAAGTTTTTTTTGGGGAAGACGTCGATTTGAGACAATGTAACTAACCACTTGAAGGGGCATGTGCTTAGTATGACTGAAAGGTCTTTGCAAAAGCAACTAGTTGCCCCACAACATGAGGTAAGTTCTTAAAAGCTGAAAGGCCTCCGGACCTGCTTTGATCAACGCCACCTGTGATATCTGGGAACACGATATCACACTTCGTGCGAGGACCATGGCACCGGCTCCGTTGTCTTAATATACGTAGATAAAGTTTGGGTTCTCCTTGTCCGTCAAATCCATAAAAGCAGTTACATTCTCGCTGCTCAGGTTACCCTGCAAGCCATCATCCCCGCCGGCCTCACGCAGCGTCGCCCGCTGCCGCTCCTTCTTCTTGTTCTCCATGATAAAAGCATAACGGAATACGAAAAAGAGCGCGAGCTCAATGCAGTTGGCGACGAGGAGCGAGCCAATGCCGAGCGGGTACTTGGGAGCCTGGTCGGACCGGTAGAAGAAGGGGCTAACGATGTTGCCGACGCAGGCTCCGAACCAGATCATACCCGACACGATCATCTTCTTGGATTGGCCGCCCGTGTTGGATGTGATTAGGGAGAGTGATATGACAAATGAGGCTTGGTAGGAGCCGGTTAGGTAACTATGGGGCATGTTGTCAGAACGGTCATGGCTCCAAGGATAATGCAGCTCAGGGCGACTGAGAAACGAGGTACTTGCAAACATATCAGTCGTCCGACGTAAGCATCGCTGGGTGCCAGGAGAAACCCTAATGCCCCAGCAATGGTAGGGATCATGAAGATGGCGCAAATTAGAGTGCGGCAGTTGTTGGGCATAAACCTGTTGGCCAGCGCTCCCAGGCCGATCCAAATTACCACCAGAGCGCCCTGCGGGATCCCAAGAAGCGCGGTTTGGAAAGTGTCGAACCCCAAACCCTGGATGACGAGGGTGGAGAAGTTTGAGATGCCACCGTTTGGGATGTTTGCGACGAAGCCCAACAAAGTGAAGAGCCAGGTCTTGTAATCGGCATACGCCTCGCGGATCTGGGCCCAGTTGATGCGGCGCTGCTCAATGCCGGTTTGGTTACGGCGCATGCGAGCAATCATGATGAGTTTCTCTTCACGGGAGAAGCCCAGAATGGTCCTAGGCGAGTTTGGCAAGAAGAAAGCCAAAAAGACTGCCCAGGCGGCGCAGAATGCGCCGACTACTAGGAACTCGTACCGCCAGGACGTCAATGCGCCTTGAATGTGACCTATACCATACCCTATCAGGCCGCCTCCAGCCACGCCAATGCCGTTCCATGCGTACCACGCCGAGATACGGGAGGGCTGTTCAGCGCGGGTGTAATACATGGAGGTAACGAGCATGAAGGCTGGATCCGCGATGGCCTCGAAAGCGCCCGAAAGAACACGGAGCGCCAGTAGGCCGGTAAAATTCTGCGCAGCTGCTTGGGCCATGAGGAGCGCTCCCCACATGAAGATGTTGAAAGCGAGATAGTAGGCGGGTGGGCAACGCTGCATGATCAGGTTGGAAGGGATAGCCCAAACAAGCCAACCAAAGTAGAAGCTGCTGGAAAGCCAGGCATACTCCTCGCCCTTGAGGCCGAGGCCGTCCTTGAGACCAAAGATTGCGGCATAAGACAGCGTGGTCTTGTCGACATACTGAGCCGCGCAAAAAAGACCAGTCAGCGGGGACAAAGTAACAGCAAGACGGAATAAGCAATGAGACTCACATAGAAGAAATAGCAAATGCCCAGTAACGGCAGGATTCGCATATCAAGCTTGCGCACAAGGAGTTTCTCATCCGCTTCGTTGATGCAGTCATCACTCGGATAGCGTGCCATTGCTTCCATGTAGAGCTCGGGGTGGGCTTGGTTAACGAGCCCCAGAGGCATTGATGCTTTCGCCGCCTCATCCCCATGGCCGACATGCTCAACCTGTTCGCCAAAACGCGTCTCGAGGGAGGGTTCACCTCGTTTGACCGTGCTCGTCATATTGTCGCCGAAGGATGCTATTGTCTGGTCTGTAAGGGGATGCGGATCCCGCTTGACCATCCTCGGGAAAAGCGAGACTGAACCCGTTGTACTTATAGGCACTTCGCGTAAGCATATCGGGGTTAACTACCCCGGCCCAAGACCCCGCAGAAGGACGGAAATCTGTCCGACGTCGCAACAGATTTGATGGAGAAGATGATACGTGAGGAACCTGTGCAAAAATGAACATTATATCCAATATCGATGCGATGCGTAGCGAGAACAACACCAACCATTCCTATCCTTCCTGCCCGTCACCACTGCAACCCAACTCTATGCCGACGATCTGAGAATTCCCTCCTCGAGGTACTGCTCATACCCACCCGCCAGGATATTGGGCAACTAGTTGCTTCATATTCCTAATAACTGGAACGGCCCAAAGTTGACTAAGTGGCTTGTTATACTGGTGATAAAGAGGGATATCAAATATTTCACATCTGGCGACACTCAAGATATCGGGGATAAAGTGATATTGCGTAAGAGCCGCGCTGGTTTATGACGCGGTATTGACCAGGACTTTAGTTCATTTGCGAATAGAACTGCTAATCAGGAGGTTTGCCAAATCATTAGAAGCCTTTTTGGTATAAGAACCCATTGTCGTTGTGCGCAAAACAAGGTGTTGAGTCGAACAGGAATACTTGACCTTTGGTGGTATCCCATAGATCGCCGCGCACCAAGACAGGCTGTGTACTGCGGCCCCCGGTCTCCGGCGGTCTTAGAAGTCGCCGGATGACTCTTTCAAAGAGCTCTTCACAAAGTGCTTTTGACCGGACCTTGCTTGATTTCATCCGCAATGAAAGTGCTGGCCGGACGGTGCAAGGAAGTTCAAACTTGCTGTCCGCAGTTGGAGGCACCACTAGACTAGCTTCGATGCCATCCATCTTTGTCCCCAGCGGTAACACTTGGGGAAGGCGAAATTTATAAGCAGCATGAAATTCTGGCCTCAAATAGGAGTAGCATACCTTTCTCAGCCGCTAGATCAAGCTGTGAAATAGCATGAAGCGGCACATAGATCTCCGCGTTGTATTTGAAGTTGAGCAATGCTTGTGCAGCTTTAGGTATTTTCTCTCTCAATTTGTCCGTCTGTTCTATTGTGTTCCAATTCCTGTCAAGCTCAAAGCCATTCCGGGTCGTGTTGATCATTGCTGTCTGGGTAGGAGTCTAACATGCAGGCCCAGTGTAGCAGAGTTCAGCGAGCATGTTGGGTCAAGGTTAAAGTTGCAGTATAGGCAGTCTCTACGTTTAACAAAACGAACACATACAAATACCTCAAAGCAGATTCAGAGAAGCCGTTTCGATCTTTTTGGATTCTCGCAGTTTATCATACATCTCGTGGGCTGGGCTTCCACTGTCGTAGGTTTATATCAATCGAAAATCACACGCGCAAGATTCTCCCTAGGCCGGCCTACGTTGCTCAGTGCAAGTGCATTTCTACCTCCCTTGGTATCTTGGAACCTCAACATGGCAGTGACTGCTGCTTACCTTTCTTTTGAAATAAGGACGGTAACAGGGTCAAATTTGGCTCCTGCCTCCGGTGATTTATATAGCAGATGGGTGGCCTGAATCTATATGTATCATCCAGATTACATCAGCTTGTACAGTGTCTGCTGACAATCGCTTGGAAAGCAGTGAGAAAAATCCTTGTCTGACGAAAGCCTTCACTCGTACGGTCGCGAAGAAGGTATCGATCTGCTTTAGATTTAGTTTATCTCGTCTCGAGCTGGTCTCTTGTGGCCGAGTAATCCTCGTATTTACTTCTGTGTTACCACGAAATTCACCATCGGCTTATCAGAGCCAAAATGCAAACCTTTCAAGGCCTTTTGAGGAACGTCAAGTCTATTTAATACATCTGGTCCGCCGGTTCCGCCAGCCCCGGAAAGGCCGCACTTTGGGACGTCTACAGTCTCATGATCGGAGCCCATCTTTTCAGGCGTCCGCAGCACCAGCTAGAGGCCATCGCTGGAGGAAGAGAACCCGGAGATCTCGATGGTGGGTCTGCGCTAGCCCTCTTGGTACGGAAATAAAAAAACGGTTTCGCCGTGGCTGGTGATGCGCTTGTTCGTATCCAAAAAGAAGGTAGGGTTGTGAGCGCCCGAGTGCCTGACGCGCGAATGTAAACATAGGCTGTTCCCTGTTCATGCCAGCGCTTGGCCAGGCTTGCTCACATTATTCTCGTCTGCTGGGGTCAACGGCGAGTACCGCAAGCAAATGACCTCCAGCAAAGGTTAGCAACCGGACCAGCGACGCAGCGTCGCGGTCAGCCACCAAACAACAAAAAGGAGCGGTCCGCCACATGGGGAAAGTGGGCTGTTTGACTATTTGCACGTATCTACGGAGCTATCTAGCCAGCCGGAGCTACTCTAAAAGATGGCATCAATGGATGAATTGGAGGATGTTGAGCGGATAGTCGAAGACACGCTCGCTACCTAGACTAGCCCAATGAAGCCGTGTAGTCTACAGGAGCATACAACCCCTGAGTGACTTACGACAAACTAGGACCGGACACTGGGCATACCAAGAACCTGAAGTAGCAGATATTCATCACTTACTCACGGGTTCATGGTAAGGGAAATGTCGCGAACTTGTAATCCAGATATGTACAAACGATATTCTTTGTTTGGCACGAGGCTGTGTCGTGATAGTAGCCCAGTTCGTCCCTGCCTTCATCCCACCAGGCAACGTGCCAGAGTGGTTAATGGGTATGACTCGAACCCTGTCATGTCAAATGACATGATTAGTAATCATATGACTTCGGTCGCACAAGTTCGAATCTTGTCGTTGTCGAAATTTTGCACTTTTGCCGTCGTCTTCAAGTAGATTCTTTTTTTTGTGTCATTTCATCTTTTTAGAGGGTGGCGTGTCTATTCAAAATTGTGTTTTGCCCGTTTTCTAAGATCGGGTCGCCACCTAGAATGGCTCCGATATAACGCAGTCTGCTTCAGGCCAGTTTGTTGCGCAATTCTCACTGCTCTTTCCTCAACAGATTGCCTACTTTGATCTTTGCCTTTTCCACTATTCCCAAGCGCTCATAAGCAGTCTGCACATCCTCAAACTGCATGAAAGCGAGCGCGCAAAAGAATACCCAAATCTGGGCGAACACGTCTGCACCCCTGACCCAGTGGACCATGTCCTTGTAGTCGTCCCTGCGTCGGATCCGTATCAGCAGTCGCATGATGGAGCGTGCGTAGGCTGCGCTGACGTCCGTGTTCCGAGTGGGCTGTTTGGCCCTCTCAAGGCGGACGTCCAGGCCACACCGTCGCAAGCGTTCCACCGTGGCGACGAGGGTGCTCTCTTGGCTGTCCCTGGGGAGTTTGTCGAGGATGAGCTCGTTGAAGAGGCTTTTCAGGGCCGACACGTCCATGCCGGAGTTTCCGACCAGCCCGGGGAGCAGGAGAGCCAGCACGGCGAGGAAGTCCGGGGCCGGAGAGTCGATTGCGTGCATGTACTCGGGGTCGAGAGTGGTCGTGATCGGGGTGAACTCCTCCCTGAGGGCAGGCCACTGGAGGAGGGCGCCAACGCGGCCCAGGGACAAGAGGTTGGGGTGCTGCGTGAGGCCGACCGAGATCGCTAGGGCCTGGTGGCGATGTGCTTGGTCGTTTCGAGAGGAACATGCGGCTTGGAGCGCGACGATGACCTGAGAGGGCAAGGCCGTGGGTATATGGATATAGTTGGGCATGGCTGGGACTTTGGGGATGTTGGTGGTTGTCTGAATGTTGTTTCTGCTCTCAATAGCACAAGTCTGCCGATATTCTATGACGGAACACGATAGATCTCACGTTTCTCTATGTTCCGAGCTAACTCAGGAAACTGCCGACAGTCTACTGGCTTCTTATGTCTGGTCTATTTAGCAGAACCACAATACAATAGGCATGCTGAACATAAAGGCGGTACATGGAGAACAAAGACAAATTACTGGCTTGGGGCTGCGTCACCATTCAACTCTTTGTTTTCTTCTTGTGTACCTAGCTACCTGGAGCATTGCAGTAACAAAGAAGCATGCCAGGAAAGATAATAGGCATACCAACATGTTAATTTGAGCTTTTCCCGTGGGATGTAGTTAGTTCCCTGACGAGACCAGATGACGGCGGGCACTTGGACCTCCAAGATGCTGCGGATAGCTATATGTAGAAACCTTCGATTCGAGCTGAGTAAACCGGCATTACGAACAGTGTTAAAACCAATGCCCGATCTGTCTTTGATTGCAAGCCCAGAGAAACTCGACTGCATCTATGTGTGTACCTTCACTTTTGAATCATAACAAAGAAATTACAATAAACTTCTTCATTGATGTCAAAGAGGCTTCTCTACAGGCGTCATTGTCTCAGATGATGAATGAATTTACTACGTAACCCGCGATATTCCAATTTCAAAGTCAGGGAATAGCAGCTTGAGCGTTTACAATGCTCATGTGGACGGTAGGCAAGCCCTGTCCCCTTTTAATAATATGTCTGGATGGGCAAGACCATGTTGTCTCGGCACAGCTACACTTGGAGACGTTTAGACGCAAAGAAAAAAGACCATTCTTGTGCTGATTGTGCGTCTGCTGGCGATGTTATGATTAAGTGCCCCTATAACTGATCAATGGAAACTTCTTTGAATTGTCCAGCTTTGCATCTTGCAAGCCTATCTTGCTGGCATCATGCCGGGTCGCCTCCAGACAATCTTCAAAGCGAATGTTCCCGTCCTCGGATTCATGAGGTGCCTGCAAGATCAGCCTCCTAGCACCATATCCGACTACACACATAGTGAACACTGACTAAAATTGGAAATTAGAGCCCAGACGTAAAGAGTCCAGACAACTGAGATGCCGCTGCCAGTGAGGCAAATGGCTTGTTGGCCTTGACGTCGTTGTAAACTTCTGGCAGGGCGTTGCTCAGGACAATAGTCTGAATTGCGGCGCCGGCTTTGCCCGCGGCTGCGTCCAAACAAAAAAAAATCCCCCAAAAGAGGTTTCGTGAACAATTCCGACGAGACATTGAAGTTGCAGTCTTCATGGCCGACCAACAAGTTTGGAACAACGCATACAGCACAATACGCAGGGAGAAGATTTTCTGCAGCTGGACCATTGAGCCACCGATGATGAAGCCGAAAACGCACACCATTGACCAGCCTAGGGCATAGGTCTGGCGCCTGACCATGCGGTCTACGATGAAAGCGCCAAAGAAGACGCCGGGACGGATGAAAAGGTTGATGAACGCCCCCAGCCGATGGTCTCAGTCATGGACTGGCTGGTTTGTAGAGAAACCGGTAACCAAAGTTGGCGCCAGCAAGTTGAACGGATAGACGACAAAGTCGAAAAAGGAGCCAGGCGGAGCAGCAGCCAAGAAGCAGGCGCCAAGGGCGTAGTCGGCATATGAAAGGCAAAGAAGTCTGATCTGCACCCACTCCAGCCACTTCGCGACCAACAACAATATTCAAAACATGCCCGCGACGGTGTTGCTGTAGCAAGAGCAATATCAAAAACGAGGGTGGTCAAGACGATGGCGATGAAACGGCCAAAACGGTCGATGGACAGGCCAAAGATCGACATATTGAAAACATGGCCGGTCAGGATGGAGTCGGACAGTAGGGTCTCAACTTCCGGTATCATCTCTGCCGGGCGTAAATTTGCCAACACTGTGCTCATGTGGCCATTCATCTGGTTGTTGGATCCGGCAGAAAAGTGCGCAGAGCCCTGGATGAGGACATTAAGTGTGCCGGCTGGGCGCTTTGGGGCTGAGCCAATGGCAAGATCACCATCAAGCGTTGATGCACCTGCTAGATGTACTGAGGTTTGCGGGCCTTGATCCTCATTATCTTTGAGATGTGGACGAACTGGGCTTGCTTCCGTGTTAAAATAGCCCCAACGAATAACGATTGCGCCAAACGCCAAAGGATGCAGCACTATCCTCGTATGCTGATACCTCGCTGGGACCCAACTACAAGGCTTTGTTCAGCGGTATCCTTGGACGCATGACATTCCGAACCTTGGGAGTGCGCTCTTGAGAAGGCTGAAAGTTCTGTTTGCTGGCTGAGGTAGCGAGACGTATGTGTCCGCGTTCAAAGCCTTCATATTGGCATAGCGGATGGTTCCAGCTCTTCTGACTGGTATGAGTGACTGCGTACTGGAAAAAGTTCCAAGTGACTGCGCCGGCTTTCATCGCGTGCGTAATGTACACGTTATTACCTAGTTTTGGCGAACGTTTTGGTATGGAATAAAGATGTCGTCCAGATAACCCTAATTCTCCACTGCCTAGCAGTCTGACCCCGGCCCCGACCCTAACCCTGGCTATGGAGGCTTTCTCCGTCAACATTCCAGCATCGGAACATCATGGAGGTACAAAAGAAGGTCCAAGGTGATTCCATACCTGGCATGTCAACCGTGATATCTACATTGCACTAAGAAAAACTGTTGCTGGCATCAGGACCAATATACGGCCATGGTGGAGCAATTAATCCAAGAGGTTGAGGGATAAAAGGCTGCTATTTCTTTACACTCATATGATTAGGTAACACTTGAGTATACAGTTGATTAACTGTTAGTCTAGACTAGTCTAGTGGTCTTCTGACAAAAAGAGATCAATATCTACCTAATCAAGGCATAAGTTGTCACCAAACAACAACTTCTGGTACAAAAAAAAATAGCTGCTCACCCAGCGGCACGGGTTAAATGCATTTGCACCAGTGCGGGCCCGGGCTCGGGTCCGGCTGTGGGAAAGCGTCGTCTCCAAGACGCCGGCACCAGTTTTGCCTACATCGTAATTAGGTAAGCACTTAGTAGTACGACGTAAACGGCGGGACCGCGTCTTGGACATTATTCATGTCCAGGTTTCTGGCCAACGATTCCGTTCCTGTCTTGGTGCATTCGCCGAGCATCCCAAAGAGGATGGATGCATTGGGCGTGATGACAGACAGCCAGTGGGGTTCTCGACTCAACTGGTCACAGTCAACGAGTCGAGTGAAAGTGGTGTGATGTGGACTGGATTCTTGACACCTTCATCGTTGGAATAAGCTCATATATATGTCTTTGTAGTACATGTACATGGGAACAATATTCGCAGTATATCGATCTTCTCGGGTTCCTGCGCTGACAACAGAGTGAGAGCGCGTCCAAAAAGAAAAGAGGTCTTTGTACCCCCTACCCATCACCTCGGGGTTGCTTCTTATTACCGAGTTCAAATCAAGTCAAACCCGACGAATGTCACGCCATGTCAAACCTAAACTCTATAAACGCTGCAGCTCCAGCTGCGACTGTCACCCTCACTCCACCGGCGGGCAAGGTCAAGGGTCCCTTAGTTGCTGTGCTATCCATTGGCAAGTCGCCTGATCCCGGCAGGGCGATTTGGCGAGCTTACGGTAATACATACAGCACGTCAAAATGAAACCCCAGCCGAACTTCGCCAGAGATCCATCCCCTACTCCTTGGTCATCCCATCACGACCCATCGGGACCCCAAGTTGGCGGCGCCGGGCTTTGAAAACCACCGCGGCGATTGATCACCACCAGAGTCCTGGCCGTTCAGCTGCTCCAGTCCTCTTCTGATAACGGCTTCTTCCAGCCCCGTTGCCGTCCACTGTCAAGCTGGGCAGCCTCAGCTCAGCCCCGCTTCGGCTTCAATCGCCGATCGCCTGCGCAACCCACGTACAAACGCCGAGATCCCATCGCAGCCTTCGTTGGGTGCTCTGGCCTCTGCCCTCGGATCGATCGAGACGCGCGTCATTGTACACGCATTTGCCGTCACCCGGGGGGCCTACAGCCCTGCCACTCACGCCATCCCGTTGCTGCCCACTGCCGCCGGCCCCTGTCCACCATCCGGGGACCATGGCCGAACCCCAGCCTGTGCCAGACGCCGGGTCAGTCCTCGGCGCACAACCTGGCGGCGTTCGCAAGAAGTTTGCGACGCCTCCGGCTAAGCTTGCTTGCCTGGCCTGGTATGTCGCTCACTTTTTTTTTTACATTTCTCGGTCTGATCGCTGCATAAACTGGTCCAGTCTCGAGAACCTTGTTGTCAATCCCTTTTCACCGGGTCTTGTCTGCCCTTTGACAGCATCTTGGTTGCCTTGACCAACCACTCCGAATCCGGCCGTGACTGATATCCTCCTAGCAGAGCATCGCGAACAAGATGCATCGGCGGCCGCCCGTGCGACAGTGTATGTTGCAGACACTTGCTATTTCCTCAGTCACCTGATCCCCACTCACATACGGCGCCCCCTGGACAGTGTCAGTCGAAAGGGCGAGAATGCGTCTACATGCCCAGCAAGCGTGGTGGCGCCCGTGTGCGCAAGAAGCCAAAAGTCGACCCCGAGTCTCTAGCGCCGCATCAAAGTCTCCTAGACGTGCCCGAAATAATACCCCAGGAGCGTGAGTTGCCCTATCTGTCGCAACTATGTTTCAATGTCTAGGTAGTAAACCGCAACCAACTAATCTACCCAACGGATCCCGCAGCTATTTCCATCGAGCATTATATCGATCCAGGGGCTGGCCTTAAGCAGCTTCGCGATTACTTTCCTGACAGCGACCTGATTTTCGACAGCTTGTTCATGAGTGACATTTCAAGCTACGTGACCGAGAGTGGCATGGGCTCAACGCCGCAGGTTCCTTTGCCGACACCACCCATGGTTCGCACCTACAAAGACGACGTTTCCATGTAAGACTCGCCATCCCGGGACGCGTGTTCCTAGGTACCTAGTTACAACTGACGAGTACCTAGATTGAATGCCTACTATGTGTACATACACCCATATTTCCCCATCCTCCCGCCACCAACCGCAACGCCCGTGGACAACCCCGTGCCCAAGGTCCAAAACCAACCCTCCGACTTTGAAGACGATTTCGAGCCTACATCACCAATAGCCCTGGCCATCTCCGCCGTCCTGTCTCTCATTCCCTGTGCAAACGATGTCAGCCATTCCACCCAAGAGTCGCTGCATTTTCGACGAACCTACGCCCAATTCATGGCTCAAACCGCGATAGAGCACATCGAGGCAGAGGATGAGATCCCCGAGTCTTCCATCGTACCGCAGGAGGTATTGTCTCTCGAGAGGCCGCCGCCGCCGGCCCGAATGCCTTTCCACCCAGATTTACCGCAGGAGCTTGAGAACATTGTGGCGCTCGACATATTGAGCGTTTACGAGTATGCGCAAAGAGGAAACTTAAAGAAGATGCAGAGCCGTGCCGGACAGGCCTTGGTAGATGCAATGGCGCTGAACCTCCACAACTGTACCGAGGAAGATCGCTTCACGGAAGCCCGGCGGAGGGTGTGGTGGATGACGGTAGGCTGAACGGTCTTTGGAGCACTTGGGTCGTTTCGCCTGGTGCCTTGACTGACGTGTCTTTTTAGTATATGTGTATTTGCCAGGGCTCAATCGTCAGCAACACGGTGAGTTCCCTTTCATTCCACTTTGTCTTTGCACAACGCTTGGTGAAGAACAATATCGCTGACGCAATCACCAGAAACCAACGTTTGCGGCATTCGAGTCAAGTTTCACGGCAAAATATCCAACCCTGTCATCGGACCCAGATGTACGTTCATTTTCTGCTCTGCAGTCGCCGTAATACGCTCTAACAATACACTGGGCGCAGGCTTTTCTCGTTTTGATCCAGGCTCAACGAGCCATCCTGTTTGCAACGCAATTTGTGATTGACCTTAACCAAACACTCAAGGAGCAAGGAGACATGACGCGGATATACCAGCGAATGTACGATCTCGAAAAAATGCTCGAGCCGCTCATCCGAGAGTCGGGAGCTTTTGCCACCAGGCCCATCCTCAACACCACGATCGGTCCCTCGGAGGAGCTGGTCGCCCACTCGCTGAGGTGCATGGCGCGCATCAAGCTCAACAGCGCCCGGATCAAGGCCCACCGGTATTGTGCCTTCTTCGACCTTCCCGTCTTTACCGGGAAGCACTGCGATCTCAAGTCCAAGACCTCCTTGGGTAACGATCCCAACCAGGAACCTCGGCGATGGCATACGTGCTCGTGTAGTCCCTGGACGACCACGCCGTCGGCAAACTCGAGCGCTTCGCCGGCCGGCAGTGCCAGCCAGGCCAGGTCGCCGGTTTCGCAGTCGATCCAGACTTCGATACCCTCCCCGAGACCCAACAACGTCAGCGGCGGCACGCCGGGCCCCGCCCTGGCCACCGCGAACGGTTGTCCCTTTAGCAGCCACGAATCGGCCAAGATCTGCCTCCGGTCGGCGCTCAACATCGCCGCCGACTTTGACAGGTTGCCATACCCGAACCCGTCCGCGATGCCCCCGTTCCCAAGCAACAACGGCGCCGCTCCGGGAGCCGTGGGCAACGGCAACGCCAGCGACAGTCCCGTCTTCTACCTGTCGCCGACGTCGACCATCGTCGCGCCGCGCACGATGCCCTCGTTCGCCTGCTGCGCGATGCAGTGCGCTTATTCGCTGCTCATGGTGCACGAGAAGACCAAGGCGCTGTACCCGTACTCCTACCCGGGCCCTGCGAACGTGGCGGCCGACGGGTCCGGCGGCGGTGGCGGCGGCGGCGGGGGGCTCACCCCGGGGAACCTGCTCCTCAGGCTACAGCAGGGGCTGATGAGCATCCTCGGAACGCTGGAGAATTACGCGACGGCCTTTGAGGCGCTGGGTGGCATGCGAGGTAAGGAATCATCGAGTGTGATGACTGGGCAAAGCTGCCTGCTGACGAGGGATGAAATTGCAGATCAAATACGCAACGCTAGCGAATCCACCATGGCAATTAAACTGTAAAACTAAGCGGGCTGTTATGTGACGTTGGAAATAGACCAGCGGGCGACCGGGCAGTCAGCTAAACCGATGAATCAGGAATTGAATTTTGACCAAACGTGTCTGGGTTTTGGTGGAAAGGTACAGAGTGTCAGCACGAGGGTGGGCGGCAAAACTTGGCGACTGGTGGAGTTGAGGCGGAAAGCAATTTCCGATTCTTAGTTTCAGTCTCTGTCAATGCTCTGTATTCCGTTCAAACGAACACATTGTCATTGAACCACCTGTAGACCGGGAATTAGCGTCCAGACCCCCATCTCCTGATGAGCTCCTCCCGCTTCCCAACCACCCGCCGACCGAGCTGTCCCCCACCCCTGCCCTTGGCTGCACCGGCATCCTGCGCCCTCAGCTCGGCCTCGACGTCGGCCAGGCGGCTCCGCACCCTGCCCACCTCCTGCTGCAGCACCCAGATGAAGCTCTCGGTCTCCGGGTCCGCCAGCGCGATCCCCCCGCTCGCCGAATCCGCGACCGTCTCGGCAAGGATGGTCTCGTGCATGCTGGCCACTGCGGCGGACGCGTCGAGCATGTGCGACGCGGCGGCGCCCTCGAAGGAGGCCTGCACATTGCGCGCGATCTCAGCGGCCCGGGCGGTGCGGTCGTGCAGCGCCAAGGACAGGGCCGCGGCGTCCTCGCTCGGGTCGTCAGGGAGGGCGAGGGCGAGGGCGCGGATGAGGGCCGGGAGCGCGGGGTCCTGCTCCGCGCTGCCGCCGCCGCTCGCGACGTCGGAAACCGTGTGGGCCCGGCGGGGCCGGATGGGCGACATGTCGCCATGCGGTAGGTGCTGGCGGCGGATGGGCGATGTGAGGGACGTAAGGCTTGCTGTGCGGTGGTGGAGCTTTGATGATGTGTTTGCTGTGGCGACGTGGCTAGACATCTCGGCTTTGGCGGCGCTGAGGATGACGGCGGCGGCTGATTCGTGGGCCTTGTAGTCGTCAACGCGGGAGGAGAGGGCTGTGATGTTGTGAAGGAGGTAGTCGAGGCAGGCATCGACCTGGGATGGGTTGGTTAGTCTAGATATCCGATGGGCGTTCACATACTACCAACGAGCTTGTTCTTACATAGTCAAGTGCTTCAACGGATCGAGCGAGGTTCAAGGCAGACCGCCCGGCCAGTGACTGAGCCGCTGGCTCTAGAAACTGCTGCTCGACAGACATCTGCGCCACGGGGAGGATCTCCGTGTATAGCTCCTCCAACTCTGCTTGCATCTCCGTGAGCTCGTCTGCGGACACGTGACGCCGGCGGTGCGGATCATGTGATCCAGACTTTTCCTCATCCTCTGCTAGCGCTTCCAGGTATAGTCTGTCGAGCTTTGTGCGCAGAGTTTCAACCGTGTATTTGATCAGGCGCGCGCAAGCCTCTCTCGCCTTGTCAACTCCGTCCTGCTCCTCCGGATCCTCTGCCTCGAGCTCCCAGCCGAGCTTCTGCAGACTGGCCAGCAGTTTGTCGTCCGATCTCAGCAGCCCATCGATCGTGTGCTGCAGCCCCCCCGGACCCCGACCACGGCGCCCTTCCAGCTCGGCAACCCGGCCGCCCAGAGTCTGAGCCAGACCCTCGGCCTCGGCAGCCAGCCGCCTCCTCTCAGCGGCGGCGTCGCGCGTTCTGCCGGCAATGACATCCGCCCGGGCTTCGGCAGCCCGTGCATCCTGGGCCAACATCCTTTCCAAAGCGTCCTGCTGCTGCTTCAACGCCTCGGTCTGCTTGGCCACGACGGCCGTGGATCGGTTGAGTTCGTCGATGGCGGCCCTCAGGTCCGCATCACCGGCAGCGACGGCGAAGACGTGGGGTTTTCCCTGCTGGCGCTGGCGCGTGGCGGACGCCGAGGACGACTCCTGTTTCAACTCGGTTGCGAGCCTGTCCGCAGCACCGCATTCGACCAGCGCCTCGTACTGGTCCAGCTCATTGCGCGACAGCAGTGTCTCCGGCGACAGGTGGCGGCGCACCCATTCGGCCGCGTCCGGGCCCTGCGAGAAGGCGGCTTCGAGGGCTGGCGAGTCTGGCTGGAAGCCGTAAGTGCGAAGGATCCTGGCCAGGTCGTCACACGACATTGCGTTTTCTGCTTTTTGTCTTTTGCTTCTGCGTTTTCTTTTTCGGGTTTTTCTTTTCCAGTCTCGAGTTGATCAAAAGATGGGTCGACACCGAGATAGCTGCAGAGAGAAATATGTGGGCTATGTCAGCAGTGACCCTGTGGATACCGTCTGGTGTCACGTGGCCTAAACAGCCCCGGGGGAAAGGGGCTTAGAAAGATGTTGGCCAAACAGCGAGACCAAGGTCGTCTACGACGTTTGTTGTCCAAAGCTGTCTCTGTGTGCTTTGTTACTCGGATTCCCACACACACACACATGCTTCACGGACGCTCGTATCCGGCCCTCACCTCTTGAGTGCCTGTGAAAGTGGCCGCTGCTACAGAGTGCAGCTTTGGCGACATACCTGCCACGATGCACAGCAGATGCTCTCGATCGACCGTGGATTGGTGCTTGTATGGGATCATCAACAGGGCCCCTTTTACCACTTTTAGACTTCTCCCCGCTGTTTTGGCCAAACGTCGTCCTGGGTCAACTTGCAGTATGCGTCAACTTGGGCTGAACCCCTGCAACTCCTCAGGTCACGATACATTGCCAAACGCAAACTTTGTCGATCCCAAGCGCTTACCGCGGAGGCATACTGACTGATAAATGTCAGGTCGCCGTCCTAACGTCGTCTCAACGATGGCAGGCCGAGGATTTGTGGCAAGAGCTCACACAATGACTACCATGCGTGCGAGCACCCGCTCTACACATCAGTCTACATTCCTAATCCAGCACATCCTCGGCTTTCCATCCTCGGCTTTCCTAGCCGAGCCACTGCACCACCACAACTGCAGATTTGACCGGCTTTCTCGGAGCTCTGAGACATCTAGGCGCCTACCTACCTAGGCACATGCCTCATATATCTGGTCGATCCGCAGGGATGGCTTTTCGATTTTCCAAGACATCAGGGGTCGTCTTCGGCGATTTGACTCGTCTCGCATTTAATACCCTTGCTTTACGAAACGGCAATCTCAACGGCTCGCCATCTCGCCCGCTGTACAACAGTGGAATATAGCATTCGGCTGAGGAGTTTGTCGATATAGTGCAGCGAATGACAGGCACGCCAGTCGCCACCGCGGCCCAATATATGCTAACTCAGTATCTTCCTTCCAGCAAGGCACCTCACTTTCCGCCACCGTGCATCTAAAACTCAGCATCAACCCGTGGCTATTCCCTAACAAAATTTGGCCAGAAACTAATCGAGAGGAGTAGAGAGCAGCGTTAGCCATAGGCTCGCCACGTCGCAGATGCCCCTGTCTCAGGCGCGGCTACCCGCAGGCCGCTTAGCTCCTCGGCAGTACAACCCTGTCTTGATAACTATACCGCTGCCACTGCAGAGCCAGCTGCTTCTATGTATGGGTACGCGAAACCTCGGGTGTGGCCCGCAAGGGTGCAACCGTCGTGGCAGCACTCGACGGCTAGAGCTGGCAGTTGATGTTCAGCACACCAGGCTCCACTCACCGCTAGGCCTTTACGAGCGATGAAGGAGAAAGCCCAAGTGGTGCTGTCCATGATTTACGCAATCTTGTGGGTTTGTATAGCCACATCAATCATCACTCTGTTGGCTTCCACTTCCCCTTCCGTGCTTGTGGTGTTTGCCTTAAGACATTGACGGAGCCATTACTCGCCATGGCAGAGATTGGAAAGCTACATATGGACATAAGTCCGCGGGATGATCATAGTGTTCGATGCAAAACATCGTCCTGCCCTCCACGACTCGAATGCCTTGATACACCTCGGACCCCATGATTTTGCGCTAGGATTTTCATCAGGCTCGAGACCCGGTCGGCGGAACAAACGCAGCTCTTGGCATCGGGTTGCGGCTCTTGGGCGACTGGACCGTGCCAACGATGTTCCCGTTGACGTTGACGTTGACGCATCTTCGAGGCCCGAAGCTTGGGCCCAGGGGCCGAGATGCATTGCGCAACTCTAGTGGAGCTGCAAATGCATTTGTGACCTTGTACAGTCCCTGGGGGCGTGCTAAGGTCAACTCTTTTCTTCCCGTCGAGTTCCCATGAGTAAACATGGCACGAGCAAACACGGCCGATAGTGACAAGAGACAAGTCTCGGAGCAAGTCACTCTATCTTGCCCCACCACCCACCTTTAGATCTTGATGAGCAAACTAGACGATGCGCTCGCTCGTCTGCCCCCAGTGATTTACCTGATCAACGCAGATAGTTGTGACGTTTTTATCTTTTCCCATGCAACACGGCATTGCTTACCCCTGGAACAAGGGGACACAAGAGGGGCAGCTCTTGCTGTGTTTGTTGCCTGTGGGGGAGAGGCGTTACCTCCACTGCCCGTGTTCCCATCTTTGTGCATCCTGTCATCAGTCCCTTCTGGTCCGTCCACCGCCAGATGTACTGTTATCCCCTTGTCCAACGGTGCACATTTCTTGGCTTCTTTCCTTGCCTAATGTTACTCTTGCAATTGGTTGCCGACCGCACCGGTATGGGCAACGCCAGTGACTACTTCAGCTCGGCTACGTATATCGGCGAAGAGATGGCCTGCTCGACGTTAGCGAGCGAGCTTCCGGGAGCCGACGTCAAGGCCAGGCAAGAAACTCCGCCTCACTTTGATATGTCATGTCACCGCAAGATCAGTGAGAAACCAGCACC
This sequence comes from Pseudopyricularia cyperi, assembly GCA_031306065.1. NCBI lineage: Eukaryota > Fungi > Ascomycota > Sordariomycetes > Magnaporthales > Pyriculariaceae > Pseudopyricularia > Pseudopyricularia cyperi. The sequence goes on along the minus strand of JASAOQ010004287.1, from coordinate 15,134 downwards.
TGTACTCTTGTCGTTTCTATATTAGTCTGATCCTGGCTTCTCCGGACCCATAGTACACCGTGTTCGTGATCTGATGGCCAGTGCAAGAAAAACATTGCCAGCTCCTCATGTCGGATTCTGCACACATTATCAAAAGCCGGGACTCTGCTCCCGCCAGTCATGACCAACAGCTTTGAGATGCATATCGGCTACGCGCTACCTATTCAACGGGGTATTGGAACGTATCCAGTACCTATCAATGCCTCCCCTGTCAACTATCAGAAAACTGTTTTTTGTTTGTCATCTTGGCAACCTTGAATATCAACAGAATAACATCGTTCCCAGTGGGGCCTGGACCGGCTTGCGGGCCGGGACGGATACCAGACCGGACTACAGTACTTGCCACGGCTCAGTGCTTTCCAACTGCTTGAAGTGAGCAGCACAACAGTAACGGAACCGCCAACCTTACCTGGAGCTCATCTCATACTCACGTCCCTTTTTCCAGCGCAAGCCGTACAGCCAACGTGGGAATAAACCTTGACGTTGTTGACCGCGTTTCCTAATCTTCTTTACATTTCTTTCCGGATACGCTCTCAACCCTGCTCTCCGTGACAACCTATAATCTCAATCTACTAGTATAAACAACGTTCTGTTCCTTCTGTGGGTTCAGGACACATTCTTGGCTAGAATCTGGGGTCCAGCTTGAACCTTTCTCTATCACCGTTATTCATGGCACAGAATTTGACACCAAATACCCATCTCCAGCAGCCGATAGGTTCCGTGCTGAGCAAACAGCCGGTCCTCGTTCCCTTCCAGCATCCACATCTGGACCCACCGTTCTGTCTAACAAACCAAAGAGGGTTCACTTGCGGCGACGGCGACAACAACAACAACAACATCAAAAACAACGATCGCGGCCAACCATCCTGAAGCTGAATTGTGTCCATCTAAACTCTCCTAAACCGCACAGAAAACCACATCATCAGCATCAGAAGATGGTCACCGCCAGTGTCACCGCTCTTGAGGCGGTTCCGGCACCACGCGGACCGGTCCGCTCACTGCTGGCCGGGCTCCGGGCCCAGTACTGGAACGGCGCCATGGCCATAATTCTACTCTTTGCGATGCAGATCATTGTCTACGCGCTCACCTTCCTCTCCTTTTTATTCCACGGATTCTCCGCCGCCATCATGGGAATGATGCTTCTCGCTCTCACCATCGGACTGCTCGCCTGGGCCGTCTCCTGCTTCCGCGGCTCCAGCGCCGTCGAGACATTCTACCACAAGCATCTTCGCGCGCCGGTGGGTAGCCATTCTCTATTGGTTGCGTCTTTTGGTTATCACTTGCTGACCTGGATACTTGCAGACCGACCTACTCAACAAGCACATGTCCATCGGCTTTACGGTTCCCTTTCTTCAGATCTTCAGAAGCAATCAAGCCACCGCCGCTGATATTGGGCTCATCATGGCTATGTTTGGTAAGTTCACCAATGGCCGGTGATGGGAAGATATCTCCTCACCCGGGGTTTCTCTTGCTGATAAATGTATGCAGTTCTTATGGGAATCATCTCGCCCGTTGTGGTATACTACCTGTCGTACTCTATACATGCGTGCTCACTACGATTGCTGCCCCGACGCAGCCCAAACCAGGTCGCCTTGCAAGACTCTGCAGCTTTGCCCGCTTGTGACTCGTCAGCTCTACCCCGTTTCGCAAACTTGGAAGGTAGCAGCAGCCCGTTTCCGACGACCACCTTGCTGCCGCACGTTGGCAACCCATCTGGCCTCAGCTCCGTGCAGTCGACTCTTGTTGGCAGTGAAGTTTTTGTGCCCCAACGCGACTCGACCCTGATCACCGAAAAGCACGAGGCCGGGCTAGACTCCCAGCCAGAGACCAAAATGTTCAAGGTTGTCAGCTACATCCTGCACAACATCTTCCTGACCCTCTGCGTCCTCTCAGTCCCATTTTCCGTTGCAGTGGCCTTGCGGGCAGGAATAACAGTCTTTCTCGACACGTCCGTCCTCCTGTCGATATGGATGACGTCGCTCACCCTGCAAGCCCATGCGCGCGACTCCATCTCCCTCATGACCATGCCCCGCCGCCGGACGGCGCTCGTCGTGGGCCTGAACCCTGTCCTCGTCACCTCGGGCCTGATGATAGGCTACGTGCACGCCAAGCGCGCCGTCCTGGGCCTCGACGTGCTTGTCGTCCTCGACACCTTCCAGTCGGGTCTGACCTTTGCCAGCTTCCTCATCGACCGAACCGTCCACGAGGCCGTCTTCTCGCACCTGACTGCCAACGTGCCCTTTGCCGTCCTCGCGGCGATGCGCAAGACCATCGGAGTCTCTGGCGACGACGGCGGCGGCGGCGGGCTGAGCATGGGCGCGGGCGACGTCGCCCTCACCATGCTCGAGTCGGGCCTCGTGGCCTGGGGCCTCAAGCTGTTCGAGTATCGGCGCGCGCTCGTCTCGCACGCGGGCCTGGTGGTGCTGGTGGCCTCGACTGTCGCCGCCGCCGCCACCGTCGTATCGGGCCCGCTGCTCGCCCACGCCGCCGGCCTGACGCGGCCGCAGAGCATCTCGTTCGCGGCCCGCAGCGTCACGCTTGCCCTGGGCACGCCGGTCATGGTCAAGCTGGGCGGCGACGTCGGCGCCAACGCGGCCATGGTGGTCTTCAACGGCATCGTCTTCCAGATGGCCATGGGTCTGGGCGTGGTTTCCTGGATCCTCGACGCGGTGGAGCGATGCTGGGTTTGGACCACGACGAGTCTCTCGCTCCGAGCCGGCAAGAAAGAGCAACTCGATCTCGAAGTGGGCACCGATTCCTCCGTGCAGACGTCCAGCTTGGCCGCGACGGCCAATGCCACTGCTGTGAACGTTGCGCGCTCGTCGCCGCAAGCCTCTTCGGCGTCCGTCAGCAGCAGTGACGGCGCGGCAAGACAAAAGGCACCAGAGGACGCACGCACCGTCGCCGTGGGCGTCACCGTGGGCGTCAACGCTGCCGCAATGGGCACATCGTACCTCTACGAGCAGGGCAGCCGCGCCGCGCCCTACTCTGCGCTCGCCATGACGCTGTTTGGCGTCATGACGGTCATATTTACGGCCATAGCGCCGCTCTCGGAGTGGCTGGTTGGGCAGCTTGGTCCGCTCGACACGATTGCTGCGTGAGACCGTTGCGATGAGGGCATCTCTGTACTTCTGGAGTGTGTTAGATTGGGGCTTTGCTTATCTGGAGTCTAATATGCGCATTATGGGACTAGCGTTGTTGGTGTACTTGGGTCTGCGTTTTGCATGGGTGGCTTTTGTGGCCGAAAAGAGAAACTACGCACTTTTTTTTTCTTCTTTTGCTCTCGTTCTCTTTTCTGTTTTCGTCTCCCTCTCTTTTCTTTTGTGACAAATTACATTACATGTACTTGTTCCGTATTGGACGCTTGCCCCCTTAGGGTTGCTTTGATGAGACGTGAACCGCATCTGGGGCTTTTCCGCATGGCGGCTAGCACTGGGGACTTTACTATTCCCAGTCTATCATTTGGAGGGACACGGCTGGGAAATATGTTGATGATTGTTTTTTTTTCTTTCCTGGCATACATATTTTCTGACGGATGCCACATACCCCTCGGGAGGTGGAAGTTGGCGTTGAATACTGCATACTACGACTAAAATATCTGCTCACGGGCCATCGGCAGGAAGCTGTATTGACGTGCATAGACACACAAGCTGGTAGTTAGATCGGTATGGAACTTGGAGGAGATCTGAAAGATACCCTTCCGATTAGCCATATGCCCTTGGGAATTGTGTACTAGGTGACACCTAAACCTAAAATAGAGATGAAGTGTATCTTGTCAAGTGAGCTGTGTGTGACAGTCGAGATACAAAACCCCTATTCAAAATCGCTGGAGGATGGCGGGCAAAATATCTCTCTCTGAGACGGATATGGGCGGATGTGATATTTCGTAACCCGTAGTCGCGTGGTCGTCTTCGTTTCTTGTAGTTCCATGCATTTTTCCTGCGTTCCATATCGGACTGCATCGGACAATTTTGCCGTCTTGATGGATAAGCAGCGGCATTTGCATCGCATCGTCATATTTGTACTCCTGATCCAACCCGTCCCTTTTTTTTCATGCGTGTTTTTTTTTTCTTTTTCTTGTTTTGGTTTCGTTCTCTTCACCTTGCAGATCGATGACCCTCTGGGCCCTCGAGGCCGAGATGTCTGGGAAATGCTCATGCAAGTCTGTTATGGCAGCCACACGATGGTCAGCAACGCCACGCAGAGACATTGCATAACAATGATCGTCGACAGCAACAAGACAAATATAAAAAGCCGTACCTCTCAATCAGATGCAGCCCGCTGGCCGTGTCGACAATGCCGCTAACCTCGCCCGGCTTGAGGGCAAAGGCAGCCTCCTCAAACTCCTTCTGCATGTCGCCGCGGGCAAAGAAGCCGAGATCGCCGCGCTTGCGGGCGCTGCTGCAGTCGCTCTCGGTAGTGGCCAAGGCGGCGAGCGACGCCTCCCCAGCGGCGATGCGGCTGTGGTGGACCTCGAGGATGCGGCGGGCCTCCTCCTTGGTACGGGTGATGTTGTCGTCCTTCCAGCTCGAGGGGCGGCGTGAGTCGCGGTGCTTGATCAGCAGGTGGGCGGCCCTGATCTGGCCGGCCTGGGGCGCGTCCGAGGGCAGGGAGGCCGAGTGGTACTTGCCCATGTACAGCTTGAGCTTTTCCGTGTCGGTGCCTGCGGGTGGTTCCCAGCGCGAGGTCGTGTCCGAAGTGTTGAAGTAGTAGGGCAGGTTCTTGCTCTTGGACAGGCGGACTTCCCAGTTGGGGGGGAGGCCGGTTTCGGGGTGCTTCGACATGGGGGGGCAGTAGGAGGATAGTTAGTTTGGCGCCTTTGCAGATTCGCTTCTAACTTGGTAGCCAGTCCCTGCATACCTGGTCAGCCATTGTTATGGAGCGTATCGTTGCTTGCGCGCGCGCGCTGAAGGTGTAGGGTGAGGGAGGGAGAGGCAACGAGGGCGTTCGTTCGTCGCAGTCCGGTTCGAGTCGAATGGCAGAGCCAAACGCGGGGCGGATTCGAAAGATGGACTGACTCCCTGGCCAATCAAGGTATATACCAAAAAGGGCTGGGCATGGGAGTCTGGATCAAAGAAAGGACCGGGCGGGTTGAGAGTATTTTTTGTCGCTGATGGATCATATGGACGGAGATGCAAAAGCCGAGGAATGACAGTGAGGGGGAAAAGAGAGATGGAGACATGGAGACATGGAGACACACACACAGTACAAAGACTGTGACGTCGGAGCCCCGCTCATGACCATCTGGAGGTTTGCCACGGCAACCAACTCTATACAGACGCAGACGCGATGGAGTCGCTGACGTGCGCCGGCTTGTTTATCCTCCCTCATCCCCTCCCCCGTGATCGTGTGGGTTGACATCCGCACGTGGTGGCCGTCCATTTTCTCTTCCCCGCTACTCTGCAACACAAGGTGCCGTCACGCGGTCCCAATTGTCTGGGTCTTGTTTTCTAGCCGGTGTTGGTCATCTTTACCCGGTCTGGATTTGATTTTGGCTCTAATTATATCGGATTTCTCTTGTCCCGCGCCGCTCTGGTCTAGCAAATGTCTGATCAATTACCTCAGGAATGGAAACACACGCAGACCTGCAACACACCTTGATCGGCAAGCCTCGCTCGGGCTGGTCGAGTTGTTAGACCAAACCCCCGAACCCCCCAGCTTCACCGTCATCACTGCCCAAACACAGCCGTCAGCGCATCCCCATATCCCTCATACGACGATCCGAGCTTCTCAATGTCATAGTCGTTCCAGTAGCCGCCCCCCGCCAGGTTGTACAGCTGATGCCAGTTGGCGAACCTGGTGCGCGCCTGGGCCGGCGTGTTCCCGTGCTCCGGCTTGTAGTCGTTGTTGACCCAGAGCAGCGGCACGACCTTCATTCCGAGGCGGGCCTGCCAGGTACCCGGGTTGTTGGACGCGCCGCCGTCGTACACCTGCAGGTAGTGGCGATCCAGCAGGCCTGGTACGGCCGCGTTGATGCGGTTCTGGACGTCGGCCCAAAAGTTGACGTTGCTGTAGGGCGCCGTCGAGTACTGGTAACCCATTCGGCCGAGCATCTGGGCAAAGGCGACGGTGCTCGGCACGTCGTAGACGCTCTCGTCGTCGTTGTTGAACCCGTCGAGGGCCCAGGTCTGCTTGAGCACATCGAAAGCCCGGTACAGTGCCGTGTCGTCGCCCGTGCCATCGCTGGCGATGCGGTCGCGAATTACTTGGAAGGTAGTGTCGTGGGACACCAGCGACACCTCGACACGCTTGATCCGGGTCGGCGCCGTCTTGAGGAAGACGACCTGATCCGCCAGGGCTTGACCGCCGACGTAGGTTCCGTTGGTGACGACGGGCCAGTCGACGGGCTCGCCCTGGCCACCTGTCGAGTAGTAGACCAGGTCGGCGTTGGGGAGCACACCGATGCGGAAGAGCAGGACGGTGTCGAAGCCCAAGGTTTTGAGGGCTTGGGAATCGGACTGCATGACGTCCTTGAAGAGGAAAATGGCCTTGACATTTTGGGCAGCGGCGCTGCTTACCAGTGCAACAAGCAACGCCACGCTCGTCCCTATCGATCTAAGCAGCATAGTGACTCGAGCTGATGATGGGATTCGCACTTGGACACGGCTAGATGAACTGCAACTCTTGCGAGGGGGATGTCATGGCACTTTTATTGTATACGTCCCCCCTAACTGGTCGGTACCGATCTTGCTGGGTTGCTATCTAAATCTTGCAAACGTAGAGGCCAAGTCCCAAATGCTACATTGTCGCTCACTGCTCGGGCAAGTCCTCGGTTGATACACATACCGACCTTCCGCATCAGTTCGAAAATCCACATCGAGAGAAACGGCACTAGGGACTTGGCCAGAAGCCCCTCACTATGCAGCGCTTTTTGCAACGTTGCCGCGAGGTTGTGTGTCTCGGTTGTGTGTATTCTGTAGAAGCTGAGATGATAGAGGAAAATGTGATTTGAATATATTCATTGCGAACCAGTTGCGGACCAGTAAACATGACTACCAACCTATGTATGTACCTGTTGTGACTTGAGATGGAGCCAAATCGCCGTGGCGCATGCACGCCAACACGTACTGCAGCCGAATGACTTTTTCTTAATTAGTGACTCACCTCACGAGGGCAATCAATCGTCGCTGCAGGATATTTCACTCAAGAGGGGGACGCATCCCCTGATAGATGCTTGCCACACTCATTTCAGTTGAGACATGCGAGACACTGTCAAAAGCAAACGCGACAAGGAACGAACAGCTTCAATTTATCTGACGGGCGCTGCTGCTTGAGTCGCCCCTATTGCGGTCAATCAATTATTGCTTCAGCCCTTGGTTGGATTGTGCCCCACAGAACTCGACAAGCCAACCCCACCTAAATTCCAGCGCCCTCTCAGCTTTCACGGTCTCGTTCTGTCTGCACCGTTTCTTCCATCGTCAAATCTTCCCCTTCTTTATCCACCCTCCAACAAAGAAACATTTCGTCGCTGCCATCTTCCGATACGTTAGCCTACATCGCCCAGCTACCAGCTACCAGCGACTATCATCACTCCGCCGCCCCATCATGTCCTCGCCAATGTCGACGTCGGGCCAAGACGGCCAACAATCGCACACCAAGAAGCCCGTCGAGTTTCAGTTCTGCGCCGAGTGCTCCAACATGCTCTACCCCAAGGAAGACGAGGAGACGCGCATGCTTCAGTTCACCTGTCGCACATGCCACTACACCACCGCCGCCAACAACACGTGTGTGTTCCGCAACGAGCTCAACAGCTCCGCCAGTCTTCACGCCGGAATCATCGAGGGCATGGGAAAGGACCCGACGGTTGGTGCCCCAGTTCCTGATTGTTCCTCCTCGCCGCCCCCTTCTTTTTCGCACCACCCTCAGCAACAACCACAAAACATCCCGGCCGACTCCACCCTGGTCCTGTGCCTCGTCTGCGGCAAGCCCATTCTCTGCGCCGTCTGCGAAGTCACTCCCTTCTACGTCTGCAAGGCCGATATGCTCGCCCTCCAAAACGACGCGAGCGAGAACATCGACCAGGACGACGAGACGAGTTTCTTCTCGGCCCACGCCTCCGACAGCTCGTCCTCGCTCGACCGCCCTGCATTTTCGTGGAACGACGACAGCGACGTCTATGATTTTCTGGACGATGGGGCCGACAGCGAGGCTGGCAGCAACGACGACGACGAGCTTGCGAAAAGCGCCATGATGCTCGAGCCTGTGAGGTGAAGGCGCGGCACTGAAGCTACGGCCTGCACGTGACCATGAACCACCCTTGACGATATCAACGACGGCATGAAAGCGACGACATACTGGCCGGGTAGCCGGCGATACTCAGACAACCACTACCGAAAGAAGCGAGCAGTTCCGGGAACGGCCGGGCAGCGACGGCGCTGTCCAGCCCTTCGCTTACCCTACCATCATGACCTTGTTTACAAAGTGTAGATGGACTGCTTGCTGACTCGACCTCGCGCTCTTCTTCCCACAGCTTCCACGTGCCAAGAAGACCTGCCAATACTGCGGCTTTGACGAGATGGTGTTTTTTCAAGCCCAGCAGCGAACTGCCGAGACAGGAATGGTGAGTTCTCTCTCTGCAGCGATTCCCAATAAAGGCCATGGGCTCACAGCAAGGTTACAATTTTAGAAACAAATCTATGTTTGCGTGGAGTGCTCCAAGCCTCAGACGGACTAAGCTTGGGGTTTTTAGAATCCTGTTATGCAAAGAGCATTTACAGAAATCATACACATTCAGCGGGAGTTTTGGGAGATGTGCCTTCGTTTTGATCACCTAGTGACCAAGACAACACAAAAGACAAAGTCAGAAGTTAAATAAAACCTGCATGGGACAGCGGCGTTTGGGCTTGGAATTTTTCTCGGGGATTTTATTATGGATTATTCTCTGTATTCTTCTTATTGAACTCTACCCCAAACTTTGGGGCTTTTTTACATCCTGCAAATTGTGCACTTCACAGTTTAACCTCGTGCATGCCAATCAAGACCATATTCGCGTTGACAATTTTTGTTCTATAGTGTTGTACAGAACCCGCGGGGCATCTACTATCCCAACAGTATTCCCGGAACTCCATGCTTTCAGTAGACAAGAATCCCACGAGCTGGCTCTCCTGGGTCCACAACACTGTCCTCTCCCCTATACAGTACACACGTATCCAGACACGCCGGGACACTACAAATTCGGCCATCCCCTTTTAAAAAAAAAAAATGCGTCGTAACGTCCCTTCCTCATATGTGCATGGGCGCCATGCTCAGAATCTTGCTCCACTTGGCCTTGCGCAGCTCCATGCCGACGACGCCGTTGACGCGGGAGCCGACGGGGTCGCCGGCCTTGTTGATGAGCACGCAGGCGTTGTCGTCGAAGCGGACGACGGAGCCATCCTTGCGCTGGATCTTGTACTTTGTCCGCACGACGATGGCGTGCCTGATGTCGCCGCGCTTGACCTTGTTGGAGGCCGACATGGCGGCCGCGCCCTCGTTGGGGTTCTTGCGCTGTTCCTGAACGACGACGACGATGCGGTCACCTGCAGGCGTGGTGAGAGGGTGTCAGGGGCTGCCGTGGTGATGTGTTTTGTTCGGACGCGACTTCGAGAGGGGGGTTGGCAGAGCAAGGTACCTATTGATGCGTGCCTCTTCTGGCCGACAATCAGGGCGCATTCGACTAGGGCGGCGCCCGAGTTGTCGATGCAGTTGAGCATCGACTGAGTTGTTTCTCAGCATTGCGCCCCATATCATATGACTGTATCCCCAGGGCACGCATACCTTTAATTGGATCATGGTGGGCGATCTATGTTGCTAAAGACACAAAATCTCTTACTCCAAAGGCCAACTCGGGCTTGTATGGCGATGCTCCAACGTCAAAAAGTTGGTGACAAAGCTAGCTGTGAAATTCCGCTTACCTCAGCCAGTGGTACGCACGATGTCTTTGATCATCCAATGAAACGTGGTGGACGCGACAGGCCCCACTTTTTACTTTCAGCTTTCTCCCTCTCACAGGCAAGAGCAAACTGACTGCATCTGGCTAGGGCCATCGATCGTTTTGTGTCGTCGTCGGCAGGGGGACGACCACGCCCGATGTTATCCATCGCCCTTTTTAAGGTTAGGTCAGGCCGGCATCTCTGTTCAGCCGTGCCCTCTTGCTCATTTGCTTCTCATCATCATCACCACACCACCTGGTCTTCTTGATTTCTCTGTCGCTTCGCCTTCGTTTCTGACCTCGGCTGACCATCAACTTTCAATCAGTGGCAGCCAATGCCAAAACCCGCACAAGCCCCTTTCTCCAGTCGCTCCTTGGGCCCAAGTCTGTGCATGTCCTGCTCCATTGGTTTTGCCTTGCGCCGCAGCTGTCGGTCGACGTTGGCCTTTGTGATTGACGCTAGCACGCCGTCACCATTTGAGCGATTGTCCTCGTAGCGACAGCTTGCTTTTTTTGTTTCATCAAGGTGGTATGGCAATTGACTTGTCACCATCTCGCGGGAATTAGCCTGCGTCCCATCCTTTAAGAACAATCGCGCGCCTTTCCGGCACGCCCATCGCGCGTAACCACCATCGAATATCCCTACCTAGCCTTGGGGAGCCCAAGCTGAGCAAGAGGCACCATGCCTCCATCCAAGTACACCAAGAGGCAACCTTTGACGTTTGCCCAACTGGCCGCCTACGACGACATCTTGACGGACGCGCTCGTTGACCACGTAAGGATCACCTACTCGACCGTCGCAACCGCAACCGCCCTCGCACCATACCCCGATACCTCGTATTAACCATGTCCTCTGCCAGACCTTTTACTGGACTACAATCCCCAAGAACCGACCGTCGTATCACGCCTCGCGCGGAGTGAAGCAAGACGAGGTCACGCAGATAGTCAAGGACCATGTCACCGTTCACCCAAACGTCAAGGTGGCCGAAGAAAAGATGCTCGCCACGGACGGACTGAAGAGGTTTTACAACACGCTCAAGACACCAAAGGAAAAGGACGACTTCCGCGCCCATCTGCGTCGTTACCTGTGCATCTACCTCCCCGACTGCCCCTTCGAGGTGAATTCAACCAACCGATACACCATCTTCACCCACGAGGCCAGCGTCACGGCGCGGCGTGCGATCAAGAAGAACGAGATCATTAAGGCGCTTTGCGGCATCCAGGTCGTTATTTCGCCAACAGAGGAGGCCGAGATTTCCAAGCGCAAGAAGGACTTTTCCATCGTCATCAGCTCACGGAGCAAGAGCACGAGCCTTTTCATGGGCCCCGCCCGCTTCGCCAATCATGACTGCGGCGCCAACGCCAGGCTCAAGACGGCGGATCAGTCCATCATGGAAGTCCAGGCGCTCCGGAATATCGAGGTCGGAGAGGAGATTACGGTGACATACGGCGACAACTACTTTGGCGAGGGAAACTGCGAGTGCCTCTGCAGGACTTGCGAGCTGGGCAGAGTGAATGGCTGGGCGGGCGATGAGGACGCCGGCGCGTCCTTTGAGAAGAGCATCGAGGAGGAGCAGGGCACTCCGGTGGGGTATTCGCTGCGGCGCAGGAGGCGCGACGGCAGCACAAGCCGTGCCATGTCCAGGGACTCGTCCGTCACTCCCGATATACGACCTCGGATCCGAAAGACAAAGTCAAAGTTGTTCGCCGCTTCGGATAGGGCCTCAACGATCGACTCTGAGTCGCCCGGTGACGCGACTGCAAAGCGGAAGCGCGAATCGGACGGCCTTGCCAGTCCGCCCTTCACCCCAGCCAAGAGGCAGAAAATTGCAAGTGGACTCTCTGAGATGATGACGGCGGACTTGCCTCATTCGGCGAACATGAGCACCCCTCCCGAAAGCTCAGTTGGCCAGATTAGTAGACAGTCATCCGTTTTCGAGAGCGCTCGGTCTGACCCGCTTGTCGAGGTTTCCGACAATACAACACCCGACCGCGATAGCTCCGACTCGGGTTCGCCTCCTCCTAAACCTGATCAGCTTGCGAACTGCCCCCAACCGACCGAGACGACAAAACCAGCGACGGCTAAAGACTGCCTCGAAGGCCGCGGGAGACGACCTTCGGCGATCGGAACAGACTTTGGAGGGGACAGTGCCAGCACTCCGTACGCCTCGCGGACATCTGAGCTCCATTCACCGTCGGATGTGATGCTCATGCCCCAGTCCAGGCCAGGCAAGCGTCAGGCGTCGCTCAAGACGGAGGCTCGGGAAGAACCCGCCTCGGGGATTATGGTCAAAACGGAGATGGCCGAGGAAAGCAATCTCGCGGTTGTTGATAGCATCGAGGCTGGTATTGGCACCGCTAATGCGGGTGGGAATTCAACGACTACAGATACGGGTGCTGGATCTAGCAGTGTCAACTGTCCTGATCATGCATCGTTAGCCGCCGGGGCACCCCTAGCTGTCGCACAGCGCGGTGCAAAGAACAAAACCCAAGCCTCGCAGCCCACAAAATCCGGCAAACGAAGAGTCCCAGGCGACTACACCCTTACGCCCGTCTTGCTTTCAGAGCCTATGACTGCATGGGTGCACTGCTCCAACTGCGCGACGGCGTTTGTGCAGCGCGACGCGTATTATACGCGGGCGAACTGCCCCCGCTGCGAGCGACACAGCGTCTTGTACGGTTATGTGTGGCCCAAGACAGAGCCCGAGGGTTCCGATGACGACGAGGAACGCGTGTTGGACCACCGCACAGTACACAGGTTCCTGGATCCCGAGGAAGAGGCCAAGGTCCGGGGGAGGAAGCTAAGCGCGTGGCTGGTCAACAAGAAACTTGCAGAGGCCAGGGCGGCCGAGGCTGCTGAGGCTGCTGCCAAGAGCAAAGGCAAGAAGCCGCAGCAGCAACCGACCAAGGTTGTCAGGAAGACCGTTGCCAAGTCTAGCACACCCAAGGTGCCAAAACCTTCGCTGTTTGGCAGGGTAACCAAGACTGGTTTGGGCCGCGGTGAAAGCCGCACGGCCGTCAAGAAGAGCTCGCCAGATGTGTCCAAGATGGGCACTACACGAGTGGCCCGTGGCGAGAACGTAGCAGACTCCATCACGTCGGCGGTCTCGGGGAGTGCAACCGAGGCAACTCATGCGGAGCAGCTGGGGTTGTTCACTGAGTCGACTTTTGGGCTTGACGAGGACGGGGCCGATGACAACCGGGACGGCGTTGATGGTGCGATGGTCGGGCACAAGGGCGCGCGGGCACACAGGCAGAAGCGGCAGTCTTGGGCAGTACCCAACGAGAGTCCGAATGCAGGCAGCAGGCGGCGCAGCAGTCGGGCATGCAGGGCCACCGCCAAGGCCACAGCTGCCACTGCCGATGAGTCTGACTGAGGGGCGGCTTGTGCTGGCGCGCGTATGTTCAGGGCTTGATACCGGGTCACTTTGGTTTCAGGACGGATTATTAATTTGCATTGCTGTGTATTTTAGCGTTGTTGGCGGTTTGTTTAATTCCAACCCTTTCTTTGGGCAAAGTGCTGATTATGTGGATGTCTTCCAATATGTCTTGCTTGATCCATGTATTACT
>JASAOQ010004284.1:19814-41294 GCA_031306065.1 Pseudopyricularia cyperi | reverse complement strand
CCGCCGCCCCCGCCGCCGCCGCCCCCGCCGCTGCAGTGTGCGCCGTGCGAAGCGTGCCACCCGGCCAGCCGCCCGCCGCGCCGCGCATCGTGCAGCACGTGCCGGTGGATCGCGTAGCCGAGCACCTCCCGCGCGGCCAGCATGAGCGCCACGTGCCTCGCCATGGCCCAGGGCAGCGGGAGCGTCGTCGAGGTCGGCAATAGCGGGCCGCTCCCCGGAAACAGCAGGGTGTATGCCACGCTAACGCCGGCCTGGACCGCCCTCTCGAGCGCGAGGTTGAGCAGCGCCAGGCCCAGCGTCCCCGCCAACCGCGCCGCGTCGCGGGGCGGGAGGTCCCGTGCGCCGGCTAGCTTGATGCCCTCCGCGAGGCTGGGGAGCGCGGAATCGAAGAGGAGGGTCAGCAGCGAAGGGGATAGGTAGATTGCCGCGCGGATGGACAGCATGCCGACCAGCTCGATGCGTAGGGGGCTGTGGGACAGGACGAGCGTCGTCCAAGTCATGTAGAAGAAGAGCAGGTTGAGCGACGTCGACCACGAGGTCATGGAGGGGGCGAAGAAATAGGAAAGTATGGGGAGGGAGAGGAGAACGTCCATGGTGGCGATCGAAGAGGAGACGTTGCCTGGAGCATATGGATCTTTTGGGATACGCGCTGTATAAGGTAGGTAGGTATCGCGGGGACGTGTCGCGGTCGTCGTAAAGCTCTCGAAGCAACTTGGCGTTGTTCAAACTGAGTGCAAGATCACAGAAGCAGGTGGCCGAGATGGCGTGGAATACACGTTGCTCTCATGCTTTTTTGGGAGCAAGGCGGACTTTGAAAATGACGTGTTGATAGGTCCATTATCATAGCCCTCATTGAGCAACACCATATTTGAGGCGATGACGTAGTGCGCTGACAGGGTCTTGGCCGTTCGAACACGAAGGGAACATCAGCTCAACGAGCCATTGTTCAGCCAGTAATCATCGAGGGTACAGTTAATTTCCATTTTGGCTAATCTTTGACGATACTCCCGTTTATTGATTATCCTAAACTTGAAGAAGAGCCTGGTTAGTCAAATGGAGTCGAAAAAAACTGCCATCCACTGTTGATCGGATATATATAGTATGGGCCCCTTTGAGTCGTATATCCGCCTATGTGTATACTCGAGCGATTTAGCTGCCAGGGATGTTTGGGTGATGGGCACCAGCAAAGAAGAGCTACAAGAGTTAATAGGTCCAAATATAGTTTTCATGTACAAAATAACCTTCTAGTTTTATTATACAAGTTAAAAGATGCTGACAGTTTCAATTTGGAAAAAAAAAAGGAAAAAAAAACAGGGGGTATCATCGCTCCCTACGAAACTCGTCCAAAGCCAACAAAAGTGCCTAGCCAACACTACATCAGCAGCCGTCCCCAATCTTGTCCCTCAACCTCGCGCTCTCCGCAGCGTTCGCCACGGCCGAGACCAGGTCAACGTGAAAGAAGGGCCGATCGATTCCGAAAACGGGGGCATACCCACGGCGACGATACTCATCGCCCACATCAGCCCGCTCTCCCGTCGACCCAGGTGTGGCGGTCCCGTTGCCCGCCCCAGGCGCACCCAGGCCCAGCTCGCAGTCCCTCAGGTCCCTGCGATCGGCCCGCGACCCGGCTACGGCAACATCGCAGTCCTCCACAGGCAACTTGTTCTTCGCATCTGCCATGGCGGCGCCAACGTCGAAGCAGGGCACAAACAGTCCGCCCCCGCTCTTGAGGGCGACGGCGCTCGGGTAGCCGAAACCGGCTGCGACCAGCGCCCGGCGCGTCCAGCGGCTGCGGACTCCGGCAAAGTGCCACTCGACGGTGGCGGGGCTTGCCCAGCGGTCGAGCTGCGTGCGCATGTCCATCAACCCTTCCACGGCCGTGCTGTCGACCTGGTTCACGGTGCCAAAATCGCAGACGACGGCGCGCAGGAGCGGAAGGTCGTCCTTGTCAGGGCGGCAGCCGCCGGGAGGGGTCGCGGTCTTCTCGGTCGCGGGCTCGTTCCATGGACGATCCTGGGATTGGGGAGATTGTGAGCTTGGGGATTGCTTCAAATTTTGTCTTGCTTTACAAGAATCTCAAGAAAAAGGCGCCCAGTTTGATCGGAGGAGCAGTGCAACTTACACCTGGTCTTTTGTGCTCGTCCATACGCGTCTTTCGAGTGTGCGTTGTAATGTGAGCGATGATGTGGTCGACGCACTGCGCTTGGTTGAGGTAGGTCAAGCCCTCGGCGAAGCGGTAGACGAAAACCCCAGGATACACGGCAGTGACATCCACAACTGGGTTAGATCCATCGCGGCGGTCAAGTGGCAAGAAAACCTCGCGCTCGTTGTGTACCGAGCCATGGCCGCCATTTTGCGCGTGCGTAGAGGCGTCACTGATGCTGCAGCTATCTCTCTCTTTATTCTTCGGATAATTTGCCACCCGCAGCCGGCCGAGAAACCTGCCCTGGGAGTTGGCGATGCGGAGCAATAGGATGAATAGCGAGAGGCCCACGGTAGCGTAGATCCCAACCTCGAGGCCAACAAACACGGCGAGAAAGACTCCAACAAAGAATATACAAACATCGAGCGGTGCAAGCTGCCAGTTCTTGAAGAGCATGGCCGGCGGCGTGACCAGGTTGCCCACCGCGTGGAAGATTAGACCAGACAGCGCCGCCGAGGGGATGTAGTAGAAGACCGAGGTGAGAGCATACAGGGCCAGGACCAGAATCAAGCCACAAAATACTCCTGCAAGGGGTGTGCGGACGCCTGCGTTGCTGAGCACAGCAGAGCCGGCAAAGGACCCTGTTGATGGGTATCCGCCAACGAAAGGACCCAGGATGTTTGCGACACCGAGGGCGACTATCTCCTGCGAGGGCACGACGGCGTAATTGTTGAGACGCGCAAACGACTTGCCAATAGCAATTTGCTCGATGATCAAGATGATCAAAATAGCCGGCAACTGAGGCGCGACGATCTTGATGAGATCGATGTCGAAAGAGGGAGAGCCTGTGGCGCCGAAGCCAGTAGGCACAGGACCGAGTATCTTGAACTTGGCCTGCTCTGGTGACAAACCGCGATTCACTATGAAGCTGACGAGCGTGTACAGCATCATGACAGACGTCATGCGGATCGAGGAGATGACATTCCACATTTTGGCCCGGTGCTTCTGCTTGGTGGCCATGCAAGCACAGAGCGACTTGATAAGCTGCAGAACGAAAACAGCAGTCAACCCCACTGCAGCGCCGACGGTGGCTTTTGGCAATGCCCTGCAGGTGTTAACAAAGATGATGTAGGGGGCCTGGCGGGTGTCGATCTTTTCGACGATGCCCAGTATGGTTGGCACCTGACTGATAGCGATGGTGATGGACGCGCCAGTGACGAATGCCGAGATGGCAACGTGGGGGATGAACTCGATCAGCCAGTCGAGCCTTAGCAGACCAAACAGCAAGAGGAAGCAGCCTGACAGAGCCGTGGCGGTCTTTGACACCTGCTCAGCTGTGAACTGGGGATTCTGGTCGAGTGCAGCGTTCACTATCCGGCTGACCAGCAGCGAGACCACGGCGGTGGATCCGATGGCGATGTCTTTGGATGTACCAAACAGCCAGTAAAGCGAGACTCCGGCGAAGGATGTGTAGAGGCCGTACTGAGGAGGGAGGCCAGCAAGCAGGGCATAGGCCATCCCTTGAGGAACAAAAACAAGTGCGAGGCTTATACCTGGGCCGAGGAGCAAGAGAGGTTAGTAACAGCGCCAACATCATGTTTTTCTCGAGAGGAGATAAGAAAAAGAGGAAAAAAACTAACCGCTAATGAAATCCCCTACAAGCCATTGCAGATTATAATGACCGATCCAGCGTGCAAACGGGAACAGACTTGCGAGGTAGGTTTTTGTTTCGGCGAGCGTTGGGCGATGTTCCAGCAGCCACTCCTTGACGGTTGGATCCTCTTCAAAGAAGGGATCCAGGGGCATGGCTGCCAGGGACGCCTGTGCCCTCATATAATCGGGGAGGTGTTGTGACTTTGCATCAGGGTCGATGCCGACTGCTTTCGCAGCGAGCTTGATGACCATATTTGCGAGGGGCTGAGAGTGTACTTAGAGAATATCTTGGCTATAAGAGATAGTAAGTGATTGACGAGGTGCCTTGGCCAGGCACAGATACAGATACGGATCCGTTGAGTTATGGAGATTAGAGGAGAATATGCTGTAACAGTAGGAAGAACGCAGATAGGTACCCAGGCAACTTCAATTCGAGTGCTTGCTGGGCAAGCCATGTAGCGAGGAAGGAGCAGGTCGATGACGGGTGAACATACCAGACTCGGCGAGAGAGGAACAGGGCGAGAACATGACGAGAGGCGAACAAACAGGGCGATGGGGGAACCAAATGTATTCCTGTTTCATAGGTATCTATCTATGAATGGCCAGGGGCCGGGGCACTCACTGGCCGGCCACTTGACCGATAAGCTCAGCAGCCTCGGGAGGCGGTAAAGTCCTCTTGAAGAATGAATAAACCATTGAGGGCTGGCTCCCTGAATGCCGGGCCGGGGGTGGGTGCCGGCCCCATACCGAGGGCCGCTAATGGCAGCGGCAGGATGGGGATGGAGCGGGTATACTATATACTTGCCGCCCTTGGCCACCGGCTCGCGGGAGTGACAAGTGGATTTTGACCTGGTGGGGACGCGTGCATCGTATAAGTCGAGTTGTTGTCGCTTGTAGGTATGCAGCCGGTTTTTTGGTCTTTGAGACAGTTGAGGAGCTATCTTCTTGGTCTAGTGTCTTGCCAGATGGGAAGTCCGGACTTGGAGACCCTTTGTGGTAGCGTGAAGACGACCAAGGTAATAGTGAGAGACGTCCTTGATGCACTTTTGATAGTCTGTTGGACTATGCCATCCTGACTATTGTTGTACGTAAATAGTAAATTATAGTATGTCTTACAGGATTAGATACCAGGTCATCCCGGGCAGAGAACCCTCGAGTGATGAGGGCGAATAGGGTTTGCCTGTTGGGTGCCCTGAACTTTAAAGGCCTTTATGGGTCGATCCGACAACCGCGCGCCTGCAGGCTCCCGAGAGACGGTGTAGCGCCCCGAACAAAGTCTATGTTCCCAGCCGTCCGGATCCTTGCTGAAGAAAGATTTGCCAAAGAATTCACCGGCGGGTGGGGCCGTTGGGAAGCGTCGGCTCATCGGTCTTGGGGGTTCCGGGGCTGGGCGGGCGTTGTGTTTACCCAGTCTCCCAGTACGGAGCCCATGAGAATTATTTACTAAGGCATGTAACAACTATGACAAGTACTACGCTGTATGCAAGAAAGAGAGCGCATTTAATATCGAAGAGTAGCTTGGCAACCGGGAGTCGGTGCCCGAGAACCGGCACCGGCAAAGGCCAGGGGAATGTTCTGGCACCTTGTCAAAGCCAGAGCAAGGCAAGCTGCATATATTTGCTATATTTGCATCTTCATACCTTAACCTTGGGCAAAGGAAAATTCGTATAATACTCGCAAGCTCACTGATACCTGCCTTTTTACAGACAAGAGGTACGGTACCGATCTGCCTTACAAGCGGGTAAAGAAAGAGGCTAAAGAAAGGGGCTGGTTCTCTGCGGCTAGTCCAGTTCCAAGCCCAGGGCTTGAACCAAACAACAGAATACAAATATAGGTAGGTAGGTAGGTATTTACCTCCCTAGGTACCAAACTTGGAATCTGCATCAACTCGCGGGGGAATGCTGGCCAGGTTGGTTTGCCTGAAGCGATCGAAGGGCGTTCGAACCATCCGCGGGATTGCCGAAGCGGGCAAAATGTGATTCGAACGGTCAATAAATTGCCTGCAGCAAAGTCTCCGCCGAGACCTTGCACCAAAAAAGCCTCTGATCGACCGCAAAAGTCCTACCAGGCAATTTTGTTTTGTTTGATGGATGGCAAGGGTTTTTGCGCACCGGCGCATTACGGTTCGCACGCAGCACGCAACGGGTTCTGTAGGACGCAACGCGCGCGGTACACCTGAAACCTCAGTCTGCGCTGACTTGTGGTGCTTGCTTGCTCAGCGGGACGATGTGGCGCATCAAGACAAGTAAAAGCAAACCAAAAAAGAAGAAGGTATCAACGATTCCATTCTCCGTCGGTTGTCCAAGCCGCAATCATGAGAATGTCCATCAAGAAAACCGGCCAAGTGCGTGCGTGCGTGCGGTGCCTTGCACAACTACGACCCCACTTTAAATTCAGAGGCCGCCACTTGAGATACTGATCTTATTGGCTCAGAGGTATTTATCTGTGGGGCGTTTCTGCCTGGCCAACTGGGGGCCTTGCTCTAGTGCTAGCCTCTATCACAGCCAGCCTTACCAACGGCGGCCTCCCTCTCTCTCTCTCGTCAACCTCACTCCCGCTCATCACCTCGTTTCTCTCCAAGTGGAAAAAAAAACCAGTTTCAGATTCTCAATACAATATCGAAAAGTGCGTCATTCAAATCAGTTTGCACGCCGAGGCTCAATCTGCCCAATAATCGAAACGCATGGGTCTAAACCAGCCTTGCATTGTACAGCAGTCCTTTCCGGAACAGAAGAGGCGAAGGAAAAAATAAAGGCAAACAAACAAATCTGTGCCGCTGGTACCTGAAAGCAGGTAGCTTTGTTCAAACTGTGAACCAATCGACCGTGGCCTGTTCCAATCGAGGCAACAAAACAAGAAGAGAGAAAAATACTCCAACGCCGAGCCCTCCAGGTACTCCAACCACACTTACAACATCGAAACGAAAACAGGAAATGCACCCTTTGATTCCATTTTCTAGCCCAAAACGCCTGTGGTTGTTGGATGCCTCCCTCCCATGGAAGCATCCCATGCTCATCTCATTCCATGCGGCCTATCGTGAGGCCCTGTCATGGTCTCGGTGAGGCCATGTACTGCATCGCATACTGGACTGGAACAAAAGTCAGCACAAATCGACGTCACACCAACTGGGGACATTGCCAAGACATACTCTTTGCGTCCATCGCCGCTCTCCCATTCAGGTACGTCTCCTCCTCGTCGTGGTAGCCATCGCTGCACCCGCAGTCGCAGAAGCGTAGACCTGCGCTGAGCGGTGCGAGCTCTGGTGTCGACAGCCTACCCATCTCGGGCGTGTGCGGAGGTGTGAGGAGCGTACCGGGCCGTGAAGCCAGGGGTTTCGAGCTTTTCGATGGCATCTTGCCGCGTTCACTCGACGAAGACGACTTGGTATCGGACCTCATGCTGCTTTCAGGTTTGTCCCTGCGGGACTGGACGCCTCTGCTGTTGCCGCACGAGCGGTGCTCGTATCTCTGGCCCTCCTCGGTTGAGTAGTAGTACGGCTTGGGCTTGGGAAGCCGGTGAGGATCGTCCTCCCGGTAGCTGCCGACATCGCGGATGTAGGCCCCGGTTGCGTGCGAGTACCCGTGCTGCACCCGGCGGGGAGCATGTGGACGAGTGTCTGAACTGCGTGGCCTGTCTCGGCTGGAGCGGTGCACTGGCCGCGGCTGGTACTGGTAGTAGTACTGAGAGCTTGGCTGCGTCTCAGGGTACTGTTGGTAGGCATACGCCATGTCGGCGAAAGTATTTGTCGACGGCAGATACCGTGGATGGGTGCTTTGGCGTTGGGCGAGTGCTGACGTCTCGGTCCAGCAGTTGCGATGGCCGGTGGTGGTATTGAGAAGGAAGTGGTTGCTGTGGCGGGATGATCGAGATATATATGGCCTGGATGGTCTGAAAGGTTTCCTGATGGGTTCTATTGGAATCTAGGAAACAAATTGGTCTTTTCCGAGGGATATCTCTAAGTCTTTTCGCTTTGGATATAAAGAGAGGAAGAAGGTGGTCAAGGATGGGAGGTCCAAGGTGCGGAAGGGGATGTGGTTATAAGTGCCTCGGCGGGTGTTCTCTTTTGGTTAAGCTCACACCCGCCCCACTTTTCCTTCTCTTGTCTGCCTGCTCGCATCCATCCACCACCGCCGCGATTTCTTCCTGTCTACACACCGTCCAGTCCATTCATGTGCTGGACTACCTGCTCCAGCCCACCCACACCTCCCATACATATCATGGCCACTTCAGCTATCCTTCCGTACCCCCGTCCCCTTACACCACTCTCTCTTACGTCTCGACTCAATCCAGCCTGGCTAGACCTCGGTCATACCGATGGCTTCAAACTGTCCTCCAGAGAGAACGATGTATGGCATCATCCTGGACATATTCAGGAAGTCGATGTCATCCACCGGGCATGGTCAGAGTAGCATCATATCTTGTATGCTGCCTCCCTTCATGGAGTCCTACCTACTGCCTCTGCAGGGGGGCATATCCGTTGCACTCACGCCATCGTACCCCCAACCCAAAAATATCCATCATCTCGTCGGACTCTGGCTACCATGCTGCAGCGAGATGTGATAGTCGCCATTCCATTGAGCTTTAAAGCAGTCGACCCCCTTTTGTCTACTTTCAGAGCAGGGTGTATCTGAGGTTTCACCAGTGGCAGGATAAAATACCATATCCTGTTGTTTTACGAAACGACACTGGTGGCTTGTCCATGTCGTCTTGGTGCTATGCCTTACCATTCCCTAGGACTGGCAAATCCCGAAGATATATATCCATACATCCTCTTTAGCCCCAACTCTCGAGAAGCCAGCCAGCCGAATTCTGCCTTTGGTTTCCTGTTATGGATGAATCTAGTACACCATTTGCATCGCGCACGTCCCCGAGCAGCTGGGTATGGAGCTCTGCGGGTAAGAAGCAGGTCTTTGTCTTTGGGAACAGTTGACGTCTACGCTATCAGTAACGACTGTACGGTACAAGAGTATGATATTGCCGGCCGAAAACCAATGGACGTCGTCATCTTCTTAGATACCATGTGTTTTTTCAGGATAAGCATTCTGCATCAACGAATGACTACTGCAGGTAGGCATCCGTACAGAAGTTGCCCAAATAGAGTTGCCGACAATTCATCACCATGGTAACTGGGCCTGATATACGAACCAACCCTACCTGTGTCAAAGTTGTGTTGTAGGCAAACCGATATACCCACACCCTCGATTCAGTATACTTGACATCCTTGGCAGTCTGGTAGGGAAACGACTTCTGTACCTATGTACACCCCACGCCCACGCCCACATGTCCATACCCCACGCCGTCACACCCCTCGTCGACATCACGTTTGGCTGCACAGAAAAAAGCCGAACATCTTTAACTTGTCAGAGAAAGTTTTGCAGCTGTAGCTGTATGTATCCTGACGCCCTAGGTAGGACCCAGGCAAACGGACAGTCTTGGCTCTGCCATTGTCAACCAGTTCAAACCCAAGATATCACGCCTCTTGATGTATCCAATATTCTGTTGACCTTTTACCAAAGTTGTCCAATTAGGCCATGTGCCCTGCCCGAATACATGTTTCATGGTATCTGTTCCTATTCGTTGATGACGCCTCGGCTCACAGCAGGTACAATGTAGTCTGAGCGGTGGTGGTTCTACGTAAGCCAGGCCGACGAGGGCCATGTCATTGCCATCCAATACCATCATCGTGTGTATTATATACTCTGCAAGGCAGCCAGCCCCACAAGGCGAATCTTGCTTCCCTTTCCATCCCACGTTATGTTTTTTTTTTTTCTTTTTTGGTGTTCGGATCCGACTGCTGGGCAAAATACCACCGCCTCCCCCTGTTACCCTCGAGATCCTACGAAATATGCCGAGGGGGCCTTGGGTGGGCGCATTTGGTAACACAACATATCATAGGGTAATGTGTTGGAACACGTTCATCTTTCTGATGGCGAATACTGCCGAATTTCACAGGACGGCACCCGCCGCCAAGTTTTCGCGGCTGCTTTTAGACCTACTCCTGGCAATGGGCACACGCGCGGTTTAGCGGCTTGAGCCGAGATTTAGGGCAAATTCACTACTATCATAATACTACTATGTAATCGTATTTCTAGGCAAAGGACTGTCCAAAGTACTCAAATGAACGGTGTTGCACAGGCGCGTCGTCGGCTAACCAGCCCGTTGCTTGGATGTTGCGTCGAGTACCGCTGCACCACGTGACCCTGGGTGCGCAGGTTATCCTTTTTGACGTTCTACGTCGGACCCAGGGGAAGCTCGGTAGCGGCAACGTTGCACTGCCTAAACAGCCTCACCTCGTCCTCGGCAAAGGCCCCGACGACGGAGTGCAGCAGGCCCCGGTTGTGGAAGAGCACCAGATCCCCCTCCTCCCAGTCGTGGGCGTACACCGAGCCCGGCGCGATGCCAGGCCTCTGCAGGCGGTGCACCATCGCCCGCGCCTCGCGCAGGTCGTCCACCACGCCGCCGCCGCCGCCGCCCGCGAGGTGCAGCCTGCGCACGGCGGACGGGTGCACCTGCAACGCCAGCTTCCCGGTCACCGGGTTGCGCCAGCACATGGGCAGCACCTGGATCTTTTCCTGCTCGACGGGCGGGAGCTCCCCCGCCGAGAGCTCGAGCCCGTCCGACTCGAGGCCCAGCCCGTCCGGGCGGGACTTGGCCCGCGACATCCAGACGTAAGGGTGCGGCGCGTACTCGACCATGGTGGTGCGAGCGAGCACCTTGTCCGCGTCCGAGAGCCGGTCGAACATGGCCTCGCCGCTGACAAAGGCCGTGGTGCCCAGCGGCACGTCCAGCTCGTCGCCGCTGCCGTCGTCGTACCGGCAGACCTGCCTCCGGCCGCGCGGCACCTTAACTGCCAGGAGCGTGGTGACGACGGGGGGCGCAAGGCCGTACAGCGCCGCGTCAATGTGCCAGCGGTAGAAGCGGGTGAAGTCACGGTCCTCCTCGTCGGGCACCCGCGTGGCGTGGAAGGTCCGGTGGTGCGGGTGACGCAGCCCCACGTCCCGCAGGCCTTC
Organism: Pseudopyricularia cyperi; assembly: GCA_031306065.1. Classification (NCBI taxonomy): domain Eukaryota; kingdom Fungi; phylum Ascomycota; class Sordariomycetes; order Magnaporthales; family Pyriculariaceae; genus Pseudopyricularia; species Pseudopyricularia cyperi. The sequence continues at coordinate 30,488 of JASAOQ010004284.1, read as the reverse complement.
GTACTCGGCCACGAAGCCGTTGCCGATCACCTGGACCTGTGGCTGGTGCGGGATTGTCTTGAGGTCCGGGTGGAGGATGCTGCGCGGGGCGCCAACCTCCAGACTCGCGCCGTGGCCGTACGAGTCCGCGCCCGGGTCGAAGCGGCGGGTAAGCTCGTACTGCGCCCGGGGCGACACTTCGGACTGGTTCTTGAAGACGAGCAGGTGATGCGTGAAGAGCGCGGTGCGGATCACTTCAAAGTCGTCATCTGCGAATAGGGAGATCGTCAGCCTTGGGGTGGTCCGAGGCAGCGTGAGAGTAGACAGTCGTTGAGAACTTACCCAGGAGGTTACCGATTTGACGGGTATTCTCCCAATGTTTCCTTTTTCTCCCTGGCCGCTGAATCCTTTGCAAACGCCACGACACATGCCAGGCCAACTGCTTTACTCACCCGTCATACGTTCAATGTCTGCTCCCGCAACGATAGCCCCAAAGTTGATGCCCAAAGGCTTGCGGGAAACAAGCGGCGTAACGGTAATCTGGGAAGCCATGATCGTCTGATTTCAGGTTGCAGACTACTGAGGTTGTAGCATACGCTGGCGAACCGACAAGTAACCGGTCGATGCGTGGCGGGCGGGCTTTATACTCGTTATATGTGCGGTGCCGGTAGGAATGCCCCGCTTGCGTCTGGTAGTATTATGATAAGACACCACTCATCGGAGCTCCGTCCCTTGATCTAAAGTGGCGAGCGCCTGATAGGCTTCCGTCTTATCTCGTTGATCACAAACTGAATATTACCTAGTCTAGTTAGATAGGTTAGTGCCCGGTCCATCTTCCTTACGTATTTTGCCATCTACTTTATGACACACCTCTGGCTTTGCCCACTCCAACCTAACAACTACCAAAATTCGCAACAGTTTTTGCGATAATGCAATGAGACTTGGCTGATTTATTATACCACTTCACGCCGCCCAATAGCCGCCCTCTGGCTCAAGGGAAGATGGTGCAAAGTTGTCGTTAAATATCAAGGAACGATCATGTGTGCTGAGCCTTATTTATAGCCGCAAAGCCCAGGGGTCCTGATCATCACCCTTGTACCAAGCATTTGTTGAACCAAAATCCTTCGCTATTGGCGCTGACCTAGACAAACAGCTTGGCTATGGAGACTAAACCGTCATGGTCTGCGGTGTCATCGGGAACCTCGTCGACTGCAGCCACATCAAACGCGACCACATCACACATGTCGGCGTCGGGCTCAATCTGGGTAATTATGTAGTTACTTGCGCGCGAGTTTTCGGCACCAGCTGCGAGCAGAACCTCCGCGCACCCGTCTTGTTTGTTGGCGGTGGCTAGATGCAGCGGCGTGCAGCCCGCGAGCCTACCGCCAAGAGTTGCATCGACAACCCCGGCATCGTGCTTGACCAATAGCTCAAGGCACTCGCGGTGTCCGAATAGGGCCGCCAGGTGCGCAGGGGTAAAGCCATAAGCAGGCGTCTTGGCGGTGGCATCGGCGCCGAGGTCCAGCAGCGCCTCCACGGCGCCCGAGTGGCCCTCTCTGCACGCCGCGTGCAGCGCCGTCCGCCCCACGCTACACTTCGCTTCCATGGCTGCTCCGTTACTGAGAAGCAGCGTCATCATTTCTCGCCCACTCCCTCGGCACGCCGCGTGCCAAAGTACGGAGCGGCCGCCGGCGTCTAGCCTCCCCGCCGACCCCGGGTCCAACGCGAGGATGGCCTCGGCGGCGGCCTGATTACCCGCGGCACATGCGCGATGTAGTGGTGTCTCCTCCAGATAGTTTGGGGTATGTAGAATTCGCTTCATCTGGTCGAGCGCAAGCGGCACTCCGCTCTGGTAGATGTCCCCCAGGAGCAGGCCGATGAGGTCGGCCACTGTTTCGTATTTTCCGTACGCTGCTGCAAAGTGCAGCGGTGTCTCGGATGTTACACGGTATCGAAGACTCGCTAGGTCCTCAATCCCTGTCTGGGACTCGGTATTCAACTTGAAGAGTATCGCCGCCATTGCGCGACGCAGCAGCTCGACCTGCGCTGGCCTGGAGCATATAGATGCTATATGGAGGAGACCTAAGCCATCGGACATCGTTATATCGTTTATCGGGTGGTCTTTGATGTCGTCCGTAACGAGGCGTCCAAACAGTTGCCAGCTCCCTGTTACAAAGGCAAGGTGTAATCGAGTGAGCCCTGGCAGACTCTTCTGTGACTCTTCAATGACCTTCTGAACTTCAGCCTCGCTCAGCCCGTCAATGTTTGCGAGCGGGTCGGTAGCCTCGGTTACACCATCCCATCCATCTGCAGGTGCCGTAACCACCGTTTTCACTGCTGAGAGCACCAAAGAGTCGAGCTCTTGCAACAAAGAATGTCCTCGTCCTGAAAAATTCCCAGTTCTGACTTGGGACCGGGGCTGGGTGACGAAAACACTTGTGTTGATGGTGTCGGTTACAGAGCAGTTTGCCAGAATGGACCGGACTGTCGTTTCCACAGACACTTCGATATCATCCATGGGCTTGTCAACGAGCTCATGGCGGCGAGGTGATGTCGGCGTGAGCGTGTGTTGCCAAGCCTGTTCGGTCTGATAATCTTCGGATGGCACGGCCGATACTGGGCCGAGGCTGGGCATAGGTTCGATATTCTTGCTAACAATTTCGCGACTGTCATCAGGCCTCACGACCTCACCCCCGCCGATCTCGACCCTCTGAACAAACTCGAGCATCACAAACGGCCGCCCGTAGCGTATATCTTGCGTAGCCTGGGCCCTTGTGTTTAGTCTTCCGAGATATAGCTCCTGGCGAGGCAGCTCAGAGCGGCAGAGGCCGTCGACGACCTCTTGGTGTACATCCGACAAACTGCGGGAGACATCGGAGTTCTGTCTGCACCACGGCACCCACGAATGTTCGGTTTTGATGAGGCCGACAAAGACATCCAAGCACGGCCGGCCAGCGGCATCTGAGAATCGGAGTGTAGCCACGGTATGGTTTACTGAATTAGTCGATCGTGGCGTCAGCACGTACGAAGCTGGATCCCAGGACTCGGGTGGCAAAGCCTCTTGGACGAATGCGATGCGGTCGTCGTCACTACGCAAAGGGTCCTCGAAAACGACGATGAAATCAGGCAGAACCTCCTTGGGCTTCTGCTTTACATAGATGGAGTAGTAGCCAGAGCTTGAACCTTGGTTTAAGTAGGTCCTTGGGTCGCGCAGGCGGTATACCTTGTCGACTTGATCTCTTGCGTACTGGTCACCCCAAAGCCTGCGAAGCATGATAACAGGGCAGAGGAATTCGCCATTCTCAATGAAGGAACAGTCCAGAAATGCAAAAACGCCATCGTGGGGGAGGTCTTCAGGCAGAACCGCAAACGTTTGGGTGCGGAAGTGGGTCTGCGAGAGGTACTCTGCCACTGATAGTAGGAACACATTGATTCGTAGGCCCTGGTTCGTCATGCTCGAAGGGACAGTGTCTGAAGCCTGGAGTGGAGGGAGACATCTGATCACCCCTGCGTCAGCAAATGCACTAGGGGAAGAGGCCAAAAGGCCGTGGAGGGCGCCGGGGCTGCTGGGCTGCGCCGTCCAGGCAAAAATGGAGTGGTCGTCGGTCTCCCTCATGATTTCCTCCTGTAGGCGGATAAATGCTAGCCGCTCCGTTAGTCTCTTGCGAGTTTGTTTTAGCTGGGGAAAATGCAGTCATACCACGCGTACCCCCCTCACCATACAAGAGAGGCATGTTGACACCAAAGATACCCATCAAGCAGTACGCCAAATCCTCTCGCCGCGTTGTCTTGCGATCCACGGCCCATCTGAAGCACCCAGTTAGTTGATGTGGATTAGACGTTTGCAACCCATTTCGGACCAGCTAAAGATTCTGGTTGGCAGCCTTCTATAGGTAGGTAACTGACCTCAAGCGGTTGGCGACGCTGATTTCGTCGAGTGATATGTTGCCTCTGAGAACCCGCCCATCGACCCCGGTGATGGATGCCAAGAGGTCGCAAAAGTTTGATGACGATTTCTTTCCGACCTCGTTCCAGTTTGACGAGCAAAAGATCATCTCACGCGGCGCTATCAGCTCCTGGAGCGTCCAACCGCGTGTGAACCACCGGCTGTCCCTGAGTTGCCTCCTCGGCACGTCCTCAAGGTAGGCAAAGCAAAGCAATGCATCACGATACCAGGCAAACATTGAGTTGATGGCCTCGGAGAGCTCAGCGCTGCTGGTCTTGTCGATACAGCATGTGTCTATCCATATGTATCGGAAGCCACGGGAGCGGGCAAAGTCCGCCGCAGCTCTGATCTTGTTGTAGCCTGATCTGGCCAAGATGGCCGTCACGGCTGAGGAGGATGGTGACGGCAATGAAGAGGCGCTAGAAGAAGATCGTGCAATGCCCCAAACCTTTCGACTCTTACTCGCCGCCAGGAGTTCCATATCCTGGTAGCTGACCTCCTCGGGCCCCCATGTGTGGGAGAGGATGGCATATTGTGGCACCTCGTCGTCGTTGAAATCAACGACCTCAATGTTGTTGGCATCTATGAGACGCATTGGAGCGAAAGCCGCACTCTTGAACGAACTAGACTAGTTCGTGATTGTACAGTAGCAAGCTTGACGGTTCCTCTGCAGGCTGGAATAGCTGACAACCCTTGAACGGGGGATCCTGTCGACTATTTGCGCGCGGGGCAAGATCCCTCCTGCAGATGCCCCATTAATTAGCGCCCCATGGGTTACATTAGGGGAGCAGTATCTAGACTAGGCCAGATTCATGTTTTTGTCTCAGCTGCCACCCCGGCGATCAAATACTTGTGTTTTCAACTGCCATATCAAGTCTCCATTGGGCCTCGACTTTCCCAAGCAGCTCTGAATCGCCCAACAAATCAAGAGCGGTGCCTCCCATGGCCTTGCCTACCCTCATAGCCCTGTCGAATGCCGCTTCTGTAGACGATGCCTTTTCAAAGTCCGGACTATGCGGCGGTCCCCCTCTGGGGCCTGGAGGAATGGCAAAACTGGCATTGAGGCTGGGCATGGCATAGCTAATGTCCCCCTGATCAGTACTCGCCTTGATCAACGTGAGCTGGCCATCCGGGGGTATACGCGGCTCCGGCATGTCTGGCAACGCCTCCCAGTACTTTGTGTAAGACGCTGCCATGACACGATTCGGCACGTGGTCCTTGTACCCGGGAACTGCCGCGATCGCCAGTCTCGCGCCCGTAGCTTCGGCACCAGCGCGGAAGCACGCCTCTACCATGCGCTGCAGCTCCTGCAGCCGGGCCGCGCTCGTTGCCCTAATGACAGCCTTGCCTGCGGCGAACGCGTGGATTACGTTTGGAGCGTTGCCGCCGTTGGTTATCTGCAAGCCTATGACATCGCCAGGCTGGTTCTGCTGGCGCAGGACTGAGATTGCGTTGTACGCCACGATCAGTGCGTCCAGGGCGTTGATGCCTAGCCAGGGACTGTTGGCCGCGTGTGCCGCACGGCCATGGTACTCTACCTCAAGCTTGGAGAAGGCTGTCGTCCTGACAAGCGGGCTGTTGTTAACGATGCTAGGGTGGGAGATGATCGAAACGTCGACACCAGCGTAGGCCCCAGCCTTGAGCAGCTTGATCTTGCCACCGCCGCCCTCCTCGGCCGGAGTGCCTATGATCATGACCTTCCCCGGGAGGCTGAGTTTTGCCATTGCCTTGGCTGTGGCCAGACCGGCGGCAACGGCGGCAGTTGCTATCAGATTGTGGCCGCATGCATGACCTAAGCCAGGCAAAGCATCTACTCAATATATTGGTTATGTCAGCGCAAGTACACAGGCGATCTCGTGAGGCGCACTTATTGTAATTTTGGCATACCCATCTCTGCGTTGAATGCGACTACGGGCCCTGGCTCTTCTGAGCTGTAAGCCGCAGTCCACGCGGTCTCGATTCCAAAGGCCGAGCGGGTGACGTCCCAGCCTTTTTGCCTCTCCATGAAGCCAGTCAGGACACCGTGTGCTTTGTGCTCTTGATAGCCGAGCTCAGGGTTTTCGTGAATAAACTCGTTCAGGGACCATAAATGTCTCGTCATCGGCTTCAGTGCTTCCTCAATGACAGCAATTCGGCGGGTCAAGTCGTCGTCGTCGGACCTGCCGTGCTGTTGGTTTGGTTTGTGGTGCCCATCGCTTCCAGTCTCATCAACCCAAATGAAGCCGTCGATCTCTTCCATAGCTTCAGTTGCTTTCTACTGAAAGGGATGGCAACTGAACCCTATGCGGTCAAGACCTTTGGGGCCTTGCTCGTTTGCTAAGGTCAATCTGGATGATTCTGGGTCTGAAATGAAAGTAATGGGATGAACGTCTGGTGTTATGCTCGATCTACGACGGAGTTGAGATCGATTGAACACCTGCCAAGTGCGGTGTTTTGATCAGGAAAGTTGCGATTCAGCGGACCCTGCGGGGTGTGCATTCCTCGAGAGACCCCTGTTTACGTTATCTCAACAGCGCACTCGCTCCCTGAGGGCCGCCACAGTCAATTTGATCGCGATGGTGCGATTGTCTACATCGCGTTCGGTTTCTCGCTTCCGATCCACCAGTTCGTTACTTGGTGGAAAATGACAGCAAAATCCTGGCTGTCTACCAACTATCTCTAGGCAACCACCGCGATGGCCATCGGAAAGAAAAACGTGGCCACGACGCTCAATTACTGGGACGACCCGGGTGATGGCTCCAAACCAACACCCATCTACATCGGCAAAGGTCGCATCACCAACGAACGCCCGCACTGCGCGCACCCATTTGTCGTGTACGACGTCACGGGTGAGGAGGACAAATACTCTCTGGACGGAAACGGATTCCAATACTGCCGCCACGAATCCCAGGACAAGGACTTCACCAACGAGGCCAAGATCAGGGGCGTCTACTACCGCGAGTGCGAGGAGCTGCTCAAGTCGGTCACGGGCGCAGAAAGCGTGCAAATATTCAACCACAAGGTGCGCCGTGGCCCGACGCAGTGGCATCACCTGGGCCTGCAGAACCTCAAGAACCGCGGGCCCGTTACCAAGACGCACGTCGACCAGTCGTACCACGGCGCCGAGCTGCGGCTGCGGTGGGAGCTGTCTGAAGGCGAGGCAGACGAGAAGGTCCGGCGCCGTTACCAGATCATCAACGTCTGGCGGCCCATAGAGACCATACGCAAGGACCCCATCGCGGTCGCCGACTCGGCCACCGTTCTGGACGAGGACCTGGTGGCCGCCATCATGGTCGAGGACGACTTTGAGGGGGAGCAGTGGGTGGTTCGGCACAACCCGGAACATAGGTGGTATTACAAGCACGCGATGACGCCGCAGGACGTACTCCTGATCAAGTGCTTCGATTCCGAGACGACCGGAGTTGCGCGGAGGGCGCTGCACTCGGCGTTTGAAGATCCGAGCACCGCTGATCTGGACAGTCGGCAGAGCATCGAGGTCCGTTGTCTAGTGTTCTACGATGACTAGGTCTAGTCTAGTGTGCTAGCCTGCACTTTCGCGGGTGCATGGTTACAGCACATGCAGTGGCGAGAGCATCAAGATGAACTATGGGGTGGAAAGCATTGCCAAGTAATGCCTCTGTGAGGGGTTATCGGAGACAAGACTCCAAGAATCAACACGGAGCGGACATATGCCAAGGCGGCCATGCATCAGCCGACACTCTCCCGCTCCAACCAAGGCGAGATTTATATTTCAATGGCAGTGATGGACGATCGCAGAGCAGCTAGAACTCAGGATTGCCGACCCCTCCATCTGACGTGATAGAATATTGCTTCAGGGTGCAATAGAGGCTTATCGAGATGTGGATAGCGGGAGCCGGAGCTCAGAGCCGACCCCCACTCAGTCATCGACGTCCCAGGCAACCAAAAGTGGCAGGTCCAGGGATGTATTTGATCTTGGACTGCATATGTGGGCTGGTTGGTGGGTTGGACGCATATAAGCCCCCTATGCCCCTCAGGAAAGGCATGCCACAGCTCCTTAATGGAGACTAAACCAGCGCTTCCCCTCCCTCACTTCTGCCTGGCACACACCCTCTATCCATTCCAGCCCCATCAGACCATCAGCTATCCGCCCATAACAAAACAAAGACATAATGGTCGTCAACGTCGACATGCCCGAGACGGTCGAGTGGCAAGGCAAGAAGGTGCCCGTATGGCCCATGCAGACCATCGACTATGGCCGTCTGCTGTCCCAGGACACGGCCGAGATCGAGAAGGTCCTCAACGCCTGCCTGGAGGAGGGATACTTTTACCTCGACCTCAAGGGCCTTGACGGGAGGAGAATGCTTGCCGACCAGAAGGAGACTCTGGACCTCATGCATCGTTTCTTTGAGATGCCCATCGAGGCCAAGAACGAGTTTGGTCTGATTTCTTCTCACTTGGGGTGAGTATCTTGGGCTCTGTCCCTTTTTATTTGCTATTTTATTTGCTTGAAGGTTCAAATGGGGATAAGCCAAGTATTTCGTAGTGTAAAAAACATGCTAACTTCCCCATCTCATGGGATTCAGCTACGAGCCTGTTGGCAGCCGCACAGGTGCCAGGGCCGGCAGCAAGGATGGGTACGAGATGCTCAAGGTCTCGCGGGACGAGATCCAAAGGGACAGCCCCAAGATTCCCAACGCCATCAAGACCAGCGGCGACCTGCAGATTCTTGAGAACGCCATTGGCAGCTGCAACACCATCACCAAGGTCATCCTGTCGGCCCTTTCCACCGGCATGAACCTGACTGGCGCTTCGCGCTTCGAGATGTCGCACCGCAACGAGCGGCCCTCGACCACGACGGTTAGTATTTGCAGCCTTGGTTGCTGCAAATCTGTATTCTAACATACTATCCACTCAACCAGCTTTCGATGATGCACTACCTCCCCTCCGAGGCCCTTGACGAGAACAGCATGGGCCACCAGAAGCACACCGACATCAGCTCCCTCACCCTCCTCTTCTCGGAGCAGTGGGGCCTTCAGATCCGGCCGCCAGGCACCTGCGGCGCCCGCGAGATGGGCTTCGTGGCGCCCAAACCCGGCTGCGCGTTCGTGCACGTGGGTGACTCGCTGCGCTTCGCTAGCGGCATGAAGATGCAGTCTTGCATCCACCGCGTCGTGCCCTTCAACCCATCGGAGCACCGCTACTCGATCGCCTACTTCCTCCGCGCCGAGGACGACACCATGTTTCAGGACTCGGAGGGCCGCTTCATCACGGCCGGCCAGTGGCACGACGAGAAGTTCAAGGCCTTCACCGACCCGGAGCTCTGGCAAGCCATGGCCCCCAAGTCCATGATCCTGGGCGGCATGAAGGAGGACGGGGAGGACGAGCCCGTCGGGCAGAAGGCGGCTGTCGCTGCCTCTGTGGCCCCGGCCGTTGCCGCCGAGGTCAGCGCCCAGGCCTAGGCAGTTTGTGGTTGGATTTACGACGCCCGTTGTACTTGATTCGATCAGTCGTTGTCTTATCGTTTGTCATCTTCTCTTTTGAGAGCTGCACTGTATCTAAGTAGGTTTATGATGATACATGAATCATGAATATGGGGGTAATTGCAAGCGCCCACCAGATTTTAGTATGTAGGTTTTACCCTGACGAGTCTTGGTGGTTCTTCAGCCAAGCCAGGACGCCTGGCATATGAGTCTATCTTGTCAGCGGATTGGATGACGTTCAAGCCCTGCTTCTTGGCAAATCGAGAGTACAACGACTGTCATGATCAGCCAACGCTGGCTTTGAAGATGCTGGCAGTGTGCCTGCTGGGCTGTGCCAGTCTTTTAAGGCGAATATGCTTTGAAGCATGCAGATGGTAGTAGAGTAACACTTTTGTACGCAAGGTAAAGTCATAGATTTGGGGACAAGATCGAACACAAAAGTCCGAGAACATCCTAAACGCCCAGCAAGCACCCGGAAACCGCAATGGCTCATTGACGACTCTGTGGTCATGTTGTATAAGGTGTGTACGTGATATGATGGAAGAGGTACCGCGTAGCTGGCCGAGCAAAAACAAATTCAAAAGAACGAACATAACAATCAAATCTTGGACTTTCTCCCAGACTTGACATGCTTGGAAATCTCGCCGCTAAACAGAAAGCCGGGGTACTGCATGCCCGGGTCCAAGCCGACGCCCATACTGCCGGCCTGCCTCCTCCAGCCGCCGCCGTCGACGACCAGACTGTGGCCGTTGACGTAGTTGCCGGCCTCGCTGAACAGGTAGACGGTGGCGTCGCCGATGTCGCGCTTGGTCCCCCACCTGCCTGTTGGTATCCCGGCTCCGCGTTCCTTGGGCCCCATCTCCTCGACGACGGCGCTGCTGGACAGCCTCTGCGCACCCTCGGTGCCCTCGATGGCGCCCGGGGCGATGACGTTGCTCGTGACGCCGAGGGGCCCGTACTCGAGCGCCACCGAGGCCATCAGGCTGTCCACGCCGGCCTTGGCGGCCGACACGTGCGCCTGCAGCGGGAGGCCGGTGTAGTGGAACGTGGCCGAGACGTAGATGATGCGGCCGCCGGTCTGGCCCGTCGGGTTCGGGTTCGGGTTCCGCGAGGCGGAGGCGACGAGGTGCGGGACCGTCGCCTTGATTGTGTTGAAGGTGCCGATGGTGTCGATGTCGATGACGGACTTGAAGCCGTTGGGCGACAGCGACGAGATGGGCGCTACGAAGTTGCCGGCCGCGCCGGCGATGACGAAGTCGATCGCGCCCAGCTCGCTCACGCAGCGGTCTGCCGCCTTTTTGAGGTCGT
>JASAOQ010004267.1:2955-26507 GCA_031306065.1 Pseudopyricularia cyperi | reverse complement strand
CCTCCAGGCCGACCGTTCCCGCTCGCCAGGCCGCTCCCGCCCAGCAGCAGCAGCAGAGGCCCGCGACCACTTACGCCGCCCCGTCGCCCGCGGCCGCCGCGCCGCCGCCCCCAGCTGCCGCTGCCCCCGCCGCCTCGGCCGGTCCGGGCCTCTTTGGCCAGATGGCTAGCACAGCCGCGTACGTTTCTGGAAACCCCCCGATCTCCGAGAGCTTTGGTTGTCGGGTAACACTGGGGTTTGGCAACAGGAAATGGGAAGAGCATTAGGCTAACGTCTCACCCATTGGAGGGAAACAGAGGTGTCGCGATCGGTTCGTCTGTCGGTCATGCCATTGGCGGCCTCTTCAGCGGCGGCTCCTCGGCCCCGGCCGAGGCGCCCCAGGCTGCCGCCCCCCAGCAACAGCAGCAGCAAATGCAGAACAACTGCGCCGGCGCGGCCACGAACTTTACCAAGTGCATGGACGACAACGGCGGAAACATGCAGATCTGCAATTGGTACCTGGAGCAGCTGGTACGTTTCTCTCAGGCGCACCCTTTGCCTTGGCTTCTTTTTTGTTTTCAGGCGCACACTCGCTAACATCCTATCTTTTTTACCTTTCTATAGAAGGCTTGCCAGGCTGCCTCTTCTTCTACCCAGTACTAAGCGGCGGATTTTTTTTGTGTTGATGGGAACAAGTATTGGAGCTTATGATCCTTCCCGGTCCAAGCTCATGAATTAATACGACTCGTATATGCAAATGCATCTTTTCTGGCAAGGGGCATCTCTGCAAATAATATCATGCGGCGTCACCTCGATGTACTATTACAATAGCATTGAAAGTTTCCACTCCAAATATTTGTTGCATTTGTGATCTTTATTATAGTCGCATAGGTACGCGCCAATAGTCAAACTCTCTGGCTTCACTCCTCGTCTGGCCTTGGTTCAAAATTGAGCTGTTTGGTTGTGATTTAGCACCCTAAATCTCACTTGGCCAAGGCAAAATCAACACGACGTAGGTTGCAGCAAAACTCACCGAATTTCCATTGTACAGCTGTTGGTCCCGTCTGTCGTCATTTGGATTGCGAAAACCCGCGACCCGAGAGTTTTCCGGTCGGTTCCGCGCGACGCCCGGGGACGTCCGGCCTGTACTTGTCCCCTGGGCCCGCTCGCCTGGCTGCTGTTCGCGCTCGTCCATATCCAGCCCGGCATCGCCGCCCTGCCTGACCGCGGCTGGCCCGGAGAGCAGGCGACCCAGCATGCCGAAAATGGAGCTCAATATCGACATGATGGCGACAAAGATGGCAGTGAGCCCGCCGCGCCCACGGCCGCCGCCGTCTGCGCTGTAGGCCGACGAGAAGCGCGGCACGGGGACGAGGATGAGCGTCGCCGATGGAGCCAGCTCCAGGTCGAGCAGCGTCTTGTCCTCCTCGGTCTCGTCGATGGTCCGGTTGGGCAGGGGCGTCAGCACGAGCTTGAACAGGTAGGGACCTTTGCCGCCCTCGCTGCGGTTGGCGTCGACCCACGCGCGCACATCCTTGCCGAGCGTTCCGCTGCTAGCGAGCCTGGTACGGATGGTCGACCCGTCAAAGTCGCGGACCTGCAGCGCGCACGTCTCGCTCCTGTTCCTGGGCGTCGTCGCCGTCCTTGGCCTGCTGCGGGTAGTGGTCGTCGTCGGAGTTGCTGGTTGGTTGGCGGCGGCGACGGCGATGGTGCCCTCCTGGATGGCCCTCCTCTCCTCCCGGCGCTGCTCCTCCCGGGCCTTCCTTTCGGCCCTGTCGTGTTTGATTTGCTCCAGGATACGTCGCCTCTCCTCGTTTGCCTCCTGCTTTCGTTTCCTGACCAGTTCCGCGGCCTTTTGTACCTCGGCCTGGGGTTGGCCGGGGGAAGGGCCGTCGGTTTCGGGCTGGGCTCTACCTTTGCCCTTTTCGACCCGTCTGGGAGCCGCAGACTCAGTGGGTCGGGACTGTGTTTGCGGTGCGCTACTGGTGGGTTCGTCACGGCCGTTTTGTGTGCGCGCATTTGGCTGTGTTGTGCTGGGTGTGCCGCTTAGGGCAGCAGCCGAACCGCCAACGGCAGAGCGATGGCCTGCCTCATATTGAACTGGCAAGGAATCGTCGGGGTTTGTTGCTGAGGTCTGAGTAGCAGGTGCCGATGGTGATATCCCCAGGGCCTTTTGTATCCTTGTCATGAAACCATCACGAGTTACACCAGCTGCGATATACTCCTTGAGCTCGCCATTTCTGTCGGTAGTCGGTCAGCCTCGCTTTTCCGACGGCGGTAACTTTCAAAGGGAGCCAACGTGAGGCGGGCCGACTCATCTACCTTATCAAGACCAATGTGGGAGTTTTGGGGAGGGGGAATATCGCGGCCAGGTACGTGGCCTCCTCAGAGCCCGCTTGCAGGCGTAATACCACAGACTGCGTACTGAGGGCAGTTTCAATCTGCGCGGTTGATTAGTCCTTGATCCTGGTGATTCTTGTGAACGTATGGATTACAGGTTTGCGTACTGAATCGTCCACAAGATACTCCTCTTCCCACTTGGTACTCTCATCCCCGCCGTCTGCGATGAAAACATGTTAGTCAGCATCCTGCCACTTCCTTTGAAATGCAGTGGCATTCTACTCACCAGTAACAAAGCATACAACCATCTTGGCCTGCTGAACGGCGGCAGCGATGCCTTCCTGCAGCGTGCCTTGGAAAAACATGGTGTCCCGCGACTGTCTATGCAACAGTCCTTGGGTTGTGCTCGATAGCCCTATGATTTGGGTTGTGTGTGATGGGTCACGAGTCTATTTCCAGGAACATGGAACGAACCACACAGTTTGCGAGTAGTTATGAGTTGAAAATGCCAGAGCCCTGCGAAAGAATGACAGCAGAAAACCAGTAAGCCTGAGAAGAGTTCAATGTCCAATGAGTGAAAGCTAGATGACTGAGCTGGAGTTTACAGTGAGCTTCGATGGATGTCATCAGGAATGCCACCTACGCTCCGGGGGGGTTCCACCAGAGCTAGGTGCGACAGGGGGTGACTTTAACGCGTGGGGTCACGTCACAGAAACAATCGGGGTCTCGATCGCTTCGGATTTCTCGGTCCCATTTCTGCCTCGAGGAGCTGTTGTCCTCAACTCGTCGTCAATAATTATCACAGGAACCTGCAGCAATGAGACCGGTAAACTGCAGCGCAATATCCGGGTCCGCCCGCAGGACCGCCGCCGCCGCCCGCCTCGTCAACCCGTCCCTCTTCTCCAGGGCACATGCGCCGAAGCCCTCCTCCTCCGCCGCCGCATCACCAACACCGCGGCCACTGCGCCACCGGCTCTTCTCGTCGTCCCCGAGGCGCCGCTACAAGCAGCCGGCGGACAACCCCGAGTTCCACTCCATCCTCGACAACCCACCCGAGCTTGTGCGGACCGGCCGCCGCCATGGTCCCGGGCTCATAATTCTAGGTACGTCCTGTTTTTGTTATGGGTGCTACACTCACCCCACACACTCTCATTGTCCCCCGACGCATCGCCACTAACCAAACTCCATCCCACAGCAATCATCCCGATCACGGCCTTCGCTCTCGGCACGTGGCAGGTCTTCCGCCTGCAGTGGAAGACGGACCTGCTCGCAAAGTGCGAGGACCGGCTCGTGAGGCCGCCGCTCCCGCTCCCTCCCCGCGTCGACCCGGCCGCCGTCGAGGACTTTGACTACCGCCGCGTCTACGTCACGGGCCGCTTCCGGCACGACCAGGAAATGCTCATCGGTCCGAGGATGAGGGACGGCGAGCAGGGCTACATGGTCGTCACGCCGCTCGAGCCCGTCGTGCCGTCGAGCGGCGGCAGTGCACCCGAGGACAAGAGCAGCAGCAGCAACAGTCCATCGGTGTGGCAGCGTGTGCGCGGCTTCTTTTGGGCGGGTGCCAATGGCGGCGCTGACGGTTCTACGTCCGCAGCCGCAGCATCTCTGCAGGCTACGGAAGCGCCGCCGCCTCCGGCAGTGCTCGTGAACCGCGGCTGGATCAGCAAGACGCTGGGCAACCAGAAGGACCGCCCGGAGAGCCTGCCCGAGGGCCCGGTCACGGTTGAGGGCATGATACGGAAGCCGTGGAAGAAGAACATGTTCACGCCGGACAATAGGCCTGACATTGGCGAGTTTTACTTTCCCGACGTCGAGCAGATGGCCAACCTCACGGGGAGCCAGCCGATTTGGATTGAGTCTACGATGGGTGAGTTTTGGACTAGCATAAATAGCCAAAGGGCAAACCTGTCTGGCTTTTTTTTTTTTTTTTTCTTTTTTTCTGTTTTTTCGGCTTTAACCTGGCAACTAACCTCAACTCTCCTCATCTAGAGCCTGGGCTACTGGAGGTCCTCGAAATGCAACGCAAAGGCATACCCATCGGCAGGGCAGCAGAGGTAAATCTCAGGAATAACCATGCCCAGTATATCTTTACTTGGTAAGTCAACCACGAGCTCCTTTTCTTGCCCTCGAGGCCCCCATTTTCAAAGGGCCTCGAGAACCAGTACAGTGGTGGTGCGTGCGGACGACCATCTTGGGAGCATGTCTTGGTTCTCATAATAATATGCTTTTGGACGTCCACAACTGACCGCGCCTCGGTTGCAGGTACGCGCTGGCCGCCGCGACCTCCATCATGTTTTACATGGTGGTCAAAAAGCCACCAACAGACGTAACTCGTCGGGTCCGCAAGAACTACAACTGGTAGCCTTGCACTGTGAATTTGCGGCCATTTCGTTGTCCTTTTCGAGTTGACACCTCGATGCATTCAACGTCATAGAGGACGGCCTCGAGGCCGGAAAACCCGAATCTGCCATTATAGTCTGGACTTGGTCAGATCACCTCTCATCATCGGATGCGGCGCGCGCAGCTGCTTTTTGGCGCTTCTTTGGATGCGACCGCGCAGGCATCCGCAGCTCCTGCAGCAGCTCTCTCGGCAGGTGTCTCTGTGCCAGCGAGAAGAGTGTCGTCTGCGAATCTATCTGCCTCTGCCTGGTCGTGTGAGGATTGGCGATTGTCAGCGTCAAAACGTCTACAAACTGTAAAACTGATACCCAGAGTTGTATGCACCTGGACGAAATCTACATGTACCACCACTTGCGTCGATAAAGGACAGGATAGATACCCGATAGAAATGTACAAACTTGGGAAAAAGCACATCATCTTAGAAACATACCTCTTCATCAACGTGATGACATCGCTCTGCTCAATGGTCTTGCGGCCGGCGTGGTGGGCCAGAGCGCGCAGGTCGTCGCCCATCTGCTCAAAGAACCAATCTGTCGCGATCATCAGTGCCTGAAGGGTCTCGGGGCTGATCTTGGCATTGCCGACGCCGCTGGTGCGTGCTATAGTCTCGGCCAGCCTTTTCACGACCGAAGACGGTAATGATGGACACCTCAGTCCGTATCTGGACACCTTAACCCCGGCTTTCTTCTTCTTGGTGCCGCTCTTCGCCGGCACTGGTTCGTCCGCCGGCTGCGCGTCTTCCCATTCATTCATCTGCTCGGTTACATCTTCAAAGTCATCAACGTCGGTGACCTGTCCAAGATCGGGACCGGCGGCGGCGGCGTCTGCTGCTTCGGCGTAGACTTCGTCATAGTCGATTTGGGTATCGAAATCCCCGTTGGTCTGCGGTGCTGGGGAGCCGTCATCGCCGCCATCGAAATCCGGCGGGGGCAGCGGTTCCGGGTCTGATGACTCCGGCAGATCCGGATCGAGCCTGAAGGGGCTGTCGACGCCCTGTGGAACCTCGATTATGCCAAAGTCACTCTGGCGACCGGCGGCCATGGCGTCTTGCCGACCGATCGGCGAGTCGTACCTATTTTTGAGTCAGAAGTTAGCCATAGCCACAAATGCCACTTATGCAGCACTCAATGTAGCCTACCTCTCGTACGTGTTGTCGTCGTCCTGTCTGAACGCGTCCCCGTCGGCGTCGAAAATGGGCGGTATCGGCCCGATGGAGTCCTGCGCAACATCGATAGTGAAATCGTCTTGGCCGTCGGCGAAATAGTCGCTTATCCGCAGACTGTCCCTGTCCCGAGCGACCCTCCTAAATGGCTGCTCGCTGAGGGCACGGCGCGGAGCCTCGATGGACATAACGGTGTCGTCAACGAGGTTCTCGAGCCCGGACGTCCTCGGCGGCCTGAGGTCGGCCTCGTCGTCGTCACCCGCATCTATCGGCAGAGACAAGCGTGGCCGGCGCTCGATAAACCCGGAATCGTCACCGTCGTCGTCCTCGTCGATGAAGATACCAGACGGATCCCGCACGCGCGCCGCCGACTCCCCACCGCCGCTGACGACGCTACTGCTGCCGGTGGCGACGCCGCCGGGGCTCGACGAGGCCTGAGGCCGCTCCGACTGCGGCGCCAGGCGCCGGCTGAGGTGGCGCAGGGCGTTGAAGGGTCCGTCCTTTTGCGGGTCCGGACCGCCCTGGGACGCGCGGCGCTTGGCTGCTCCTCCGCCGCCCGGTGTCTTGCGGCGCCCAGGCGTGTTGAAGATGGCGGTTCGGCGGCCCTTGAACACCTCTATGGCTCGGCGGGCATGGGGCGTGGCGGTGTTGGTAACCGAAGCGGCGCGGAGGCGGCGGGCGGATGCGGACAGACCATTTGCAGTCCGCGGGGCGCCGCCGCCGCCACCGGAGCTAGGCGGGCCCAAGAATGCGGCGCCGGGTTTGGCGGTTGGCGTCCGGTGGGGGACGCTGGCGGCCTTGGCGGCACGGTTGCCCGGCGTGTGGATGGTCAGGTTCGCCAAGGTAGGGGTTGCCTGGGTCGTGCCGCCGCCGCCGCCGCTGCCATCTCGGTCCTGCTGCCCCTCCTTTTTGGGGTTGACTGCTGCCGCCGGAGTAGACGACGACATGGTTTGCAATGGCGTTGTGCCAAGCTGCTGGCGATGACTGCTACAGGGCTGTAGTCCGACTCAACATGACCTCGGGATCGTGGGAGAGGCACAGCTGGTCACGCTAGGATGCAGGGTATCTGCATAATATCATGGTTCTTTTGTTGACAAGGATTTTATCTCTTTTGGTGTCAAGGAGACGCGTCGTTGGGGGTGGAGGAATGGTATCGTGTGGTGTGGATGTGTGCACGCGTTGCAAGTCCCTAGCAGATTGCTAGATGGAGTTTGGGGGCGGCGGTTTGGTCGAGCGACTCAAGCCGCACTGTACGGTTTGTGGGGTCCGCCACAATCGAAATCGAACCCACCACATCTTGGCGTCGGTTTCCTTTGCAGCTTGCGCGGCAGTAGCAATGCGCTGGTTGAATTGAGGAGAATATTTATGTGATCGGATTCACTTGGACGTATTAATTGTGGCGTATTATCAAGGTACCATTACCTGTAAGTACCAAGGATGGGACAGCATAAAT
This sequence comes from Pseudopyricularia cyperi, assembly GCA_031306065.1. Classification (NCBI taxonomy): domain Eukaryota; kingdom Fungi; phylum Ascomycota; class Sordariomycetes; order Magnaporthales; family Pyriculariaceae; genus Pseudopyricularia; species Pseudopyricularia cyperi. The sequence continues at coordinate 19,173 of JASAOQ010004267.1, read as the reverse complement.
CGGGAAACCTCGCGCCGAGCGCGGTTTTGGTGCGCGATCGACAATTGACATATGGCGTCCGTGTCTAATATCGCACGGATAAAGAGTGTCCCGATCTGTGTTGACAGCGAGGTTACTGGACTCTTTGATGTTCACGCAATATTATTTTTAATAATCAAAGGGACAAGTTCGGCTCGGGACACGCCGGGAGAGGAAGGGGAAGGGGCACTCTACGTTTCGAGGCAGACGGTTGATGAAACGAAACGTTGAGCCCATGCTGGGTTGAAAGTCGGGTTGGACGAGGACAACGCCGGTCGAGTTTCTCCAGGGAGACTGTAAGTATTATGACCATACAGTAGCAATATAGGCTGGCTCTTTTGTTGGATGTCAAAGGCGTGGCACAATCACGTAGCAACTTCAATGGGGCCGTTGACGGTGACACGCGGGAAAAAGATAAAGATCATCGTGTATGGATTATTTTGATAACCAGTGCCGCACGCTAACAGCATTGGCAATGTGCCACTGGAGAGTACCCCTATCTAGAGGCATTGTCCAGAGCCAGATGCATTGCGATATTAATATTACTACTATGTATGTAGAATAGACGGGGACTCGCGGGAAGATGGGTTCCTAATTGAATCCAATATCTAATAGCACAACCCAGCAGTCGGGGAGAAAACAGACAACCCCCGTGGACACACCAGTCCACCCATTAAGCTACAGTAGCACTCGTCAACAAGCGATGGCTGGTGAATGAATCGTCAGAGGATAGTGGCCAAAAAAAAAGATAGAGAGAGAGCATGGCCCTCCCTTGATGTCTGTTTCTGCGCGTCTCGATCCCATTGTGGTCTCCCTTCCGGGTGCCGGCACTGCACGGTAGCAGTATAATATAGGTAGTCAAATATTAGCCCAGGGCATCCAGAGCTAGTCATGCATACACGACGTGGGGATGTGATTCCGGCTGCGGTGACACCAGAGACATTGAAATAAATGCCCGATTGAACTGATGTTGGAGCTTCTGGATTGCTCGAAAGAGGCTTCCAACGTCTTTCTCTGATTGGCATTCAGACCAGACCAGACCATACCATACCTGACCAGAATCCCCTTACCTAGGTATCTCTGTCTCCCTTCCCCATCCCCCCCGACTCGACCATTCTTCTGCAGCCACGCTGACGCCGAAAGTGTTGCAGATAACCCCTTTGGTCTCCCAGTATATGCTTCACGTTTCCCCCTCCAAAACCTGGCTCTCCACTTAAAGTCCCACATGAGCTTTGCTTGCTCCGGGGGGCTGGGTGTTGTCTATCGCCGGGCGAGCAGCAGCCGGCCTCCCTCTTCCCATGTCTCTTTTTCCTTTTCCCCCCTTCTGTTTTGCAGTAATAAATCATTTTCAAAGTCACTTTGGTTTGACTGGATACCTTGTATATAGCTGCTGTTAATTAACATCATTTTGCGACGGTTTTGCAGCGTGGTTGGGGTTGGCTGCAGGGTTGAATGATTAAGTTATCATCCCTCCCCTTCAACTTTAAACGGCAGCATTCCGTCCCGCTGTTCCAAAACACCTGCGGCCTCTTCTGACTCTAATGCACATACCATACCATACAATACCAAACCATACCTCACCTCACCAACTGTCTCCAGCTTCAGGTTCAGGTTCAGGTTCAGGTTCAAGATCAGGATCGGGATCAGGATCAATCAAGTTCAGGACCGGGTTCAGGTTCTTTTGACGAGAAAGAACGGGCTGCCGAGGTACCAGACGGGGAGGCTTCGTACAACCCACACCACCATCACCACCCATCACCACCCATCACCACCACCCAACACAACATTACCATCCAATTAGGTACCATTGACCACTACCCAATAATCCATCCATTCCAATGTACACCACCTAACTAACCAGCCGCTAAACCACCAAACTAGTCTTGACCCCAGGACCAGACCAGAAAAAGAAAGAAAAATTAGTACTGTATGTGTATACCCCCCTTGGAAAGAAAAAAAAAAAAAAAAAAAAAAGTGCCGCCATTAGCCTTGACTTGACCTCCACTGCACATCGGTCAAAGTTCGTTCCCAGCTTTACCTTGGGCGCCTTTACACAAACTCCAACTAACCAACCGACCAATATACTTCAAGCAGCAGCAGCAGCAGTAGGAACACCACCACCACCAACAACAACATCAACAACAACAAAAGAAAAGATTCACACACTTCAGGGCGGCAAATTCCCCAGGCGCTGATTCGGATTAACCCTTCCGCTCGACCTGCACCCCCATCCATTCCACTTGACACCACAAAGCACGGAGCCGACAGATCTCCAATTGCAGAACCAGGCCACCTCCCGCGACCGCCAGCGACGACTGTCTTTCCATTGCCACTCACTGATCACCTCCATCCCACCGAGCCCGCGCTCCCCCGACACTACCCTTCCAGCCCGGCAAGCCATCAATCAGTCTTGCAGCCGTCGACATTTTGCTTTTCCGCTACCACATCCTATATCCCCAAGTCCACAACTGAACCATGGCCGCTCCCGGGGTTCAGTCTCTCAAGGTATGTGCTGCCCGGCCCGCACAGCAGAGAGCACCATGACATCTCTGCAACATACAAACGCGACCATCTAGGCACACTGTGTCTACCGCGCGCCTCTCCCCCATCTTTTGCTCGATCCCAAAAAGCTAACCTCTATCTGCCGCCTTGATATAGTGCGTCGTCACTGGCGACGGTGCTGTCGGAAAGGTCAGTACGCTCGCAATCGGCCTCCGTCGGCTCTCCATCGCGACCCCATTCCCATACCGCGTCATGGCAGCCGCGGGGACGATCACAAACCGCCCATAGCACAATTGTCGACCAGAAGCTAACTCGAGCGCGACCAGACATGTCTTCTTATCTCATACACCACAAACGCCTTCCCAGGCGAATACATCCCCACAGTGTTAGTAGCTCCCATACGTAGCTCGATGAGCAAATGACACGACGAACCCGAGTGTTTTTTTCCTCTCTTTTTTTCTTTGGACGGATAACATGTCTCTTTACCTCCTCAAGATAGCCTCGGCTAACGCGTCTCGGTCTGCGATAGCTTTGACAACTACTCGGCAAGCGTCATGGTTGATGGAAAGCCCATCAGCTTGGGACTTTGGGATACAGCTGGACAGGAGGACTACGACAGGCTGAGGCCGCTATCTTACCCGCAGACGGACGTCTTCCTCATCTGCTTCTCCATCGTCAGCCCTCCCTCATTCGACAACGTCAAGGCCAAGGTAAGTCGCACAACCACTTGCAGTACCTGTCTTGCCGCGGTTCCTCATTTTTCTTGCGAGACTTTGTTTTGTTCCGGTTGGCTAACTGCAACTCGAAAAACTTGTAGTGGTACCCAGAGATTGACCACCACGCCCCCAACGTCCCCATCATCCTTGTGGGCACCAAGTTGGATCTCCGTGAAGATCAAAACACCCTCGACAGCCTCCGCTCCAAGAGGATGGAACCGGTTTCGTACGACCAGGCGCTTGTCTGCGCCAAGGAAATCAGGGCGCACAAGTACCTCGAGTGCTCTGCGCTGACACAAAGGAACCTGAAGAGCGTATTCGACGAGGCCATTAGGTACATTCCGCCCAAGCCGGCATCTCCCCGGCCTCTCTTTGTCGTTATTTGGCATGTACACTAACGCAAACTCTCCCAAACAGGGCTGTCCTCAACCCCCGACCCCAGCCGGCAAAGGTGAAGAAGTCAAAGTGCACGATCCTCTAAACGAAAGCCTCCAGCACTGTTCGATCTGTGAAAGAATTCTAGTTTTTGTCGGGATAAAGTGTTTACGAAGGGGATGGTTCAGCCTAATCACGAAGCCCGTCGCTGCAAACTGGGCCCCCATTGATCGGGCAGCTTTTGCCCAGCAAACGCAGAGAAGGGGCTTGGGTACTTACTGCTTGGTGGCATGCGGCACCGGGGTTGGCTTTGCGTTGGCGCGAGTGTGGATACAGGATCTCCGAAGGCGTTCTGAGTTTTTGCGTTTTTTTTGTTTCTGTTTGAACACAATGAACATCATTTATCGTCTTTTCTCGTTCTTGACGTCACTATCTGCTGGTTGCCCTCTACACGAGTGTCGGACGTCCCTTGTTACATCCTGGTCTCGCAGCACGTATCCAATATTGTTCATTCTTCGTCTGCTTCCATTGCTTTACTCGTATAGCGATAAAGGATCACGGTTCTGGCCGGTTACCTGCTATCTCACCCTCTCGCCCGTCTTTTCTGCCCCCTTTCGTACCATACGTGTGATATCTCACCAGCATCTGCTATTTTCTCACGGCGATTCCAATTTTCTGTTTGTCATACAACTTGAAATAGCAACTACCACGTTCAGAGCATATTGTTGGGGTTTTTTTTTTATTTATCCCTCCCCGTCTCCCAGACGATTGGGAGCAAGTTCTTATGCCTCTCTGTAGCCGGGTGTTGGCAAATTCCCTAGAACGCTTCGGCGTGACGCGAGTAGGAAAGGCGAGACGTTACGGCAGGCTGGCAGTGCCGCCGAGGGAAATTCGACCGAACAAAAAAAAACCATCGGATCAGGACTTCCGTGGAATACTAGGATCAAGAGGCAGGCGGCGGGGTTTTTATGGTTCACAAGCTTCCATCTCAAGTTTCCTTTCTACGGCCGACCACTCATCTTCACTGTCCGCGTCACTTTCGGCTGAACCATGTATGAATCCCGTGAGCTGTAGGGGTTTGACAGAGTTTGACGAGAGCTGGGCCCCTGTTTTTTTGGACTCTTTTTTTTTTTTGTTTTCTCTCTCTTGCTTTCGAGAGTGCTTGGATGTTTGATGAGGGGAAACCTTCGAACGAGGCTGGGACACTCGGCGGCGGACGGTGTCAATGACACTGGGCGACGGAGTCTAGATGTTGATATGCAGTATACCGACCTATATACAATTTCTGTAAACCGCCCTCTCCCCCTCAAGATTCGTTGATTTATCGTATTCCCAATTCCTTTGCCAATTATTGGGTTGGGAATGATCAAACAAGAAGGGAAAAGATGAAAAAGTCTCATGGGCAGGTCCGTTCATCCTTGGATTTATGGGTATAACATGACAGCCCTCATACTGCCTCTGAATCGGAAAACCCACGGATTTATACAAATCTTGCATCATTCCCGTCAAGCGAGGTTTTTGTTTTTCTTTTGGACGGACGCCCTATGTACGAGTCATCTGGGCCCTCCTGCTAGGATGTATCCCGTCCTGCTCGTCCTCCTTGTGCTTGGATTCGAGCTCGGCCTTCATTCTGCGCGCCCGCTCCTCGCGCAGCTTCTCGTTCTTGGCCTTGATCTTGTCCCTGCGGTGCGAGGTCTTGCCGCCTCCGCCAGCGCTACATATATTTTTGATTGTTACCATGTTAACGAGATGAAGACAAGAGACACGTTTGGGTAGACGAGACAGGTACTCACGTCAGCTCAACATTAATCTTCCGCGCCGGCGACAACCCATCGTCAAAGTCCGAGTGGTGCATCTTGGCCAGGCAGGTCTTCATGTGGCTGTAGTTGTCAAACTCGACAAAGGCTATGCCGCGCGATTTTTTGGGATCGCCCTTCTCGGTCAGCAGCCGCACAGACGTGGGCTTGAGGCTGGCAAAGTGCGTCGCCACCGCCTCCTTGGTCGCGGTGAAGGGGAGGTTGCCGACGAAGCAGATGAAGCGCGAGTTTTTGCCCGCCGCAGCCGCAGCCTCCTCTGCGTCCGCGTCCGCTTCTTGTCCCTCTGCCCCCTCGGCGGCCGCGTCGTCTTCATCCTTCACCTTCTTGCTCTTTTTGCTGCCGCTTGGCTTCTTGCTCTCCGTCGTCGTCGTCGCATCTTCCTGGTCCTCGGCCGTAGTCGTCTTTGCCTTTTTGCTCTTCTTCTTCTTCTTGCTCTTCTTGTCAGACCCGTCCTCGTCAGCCGCAGTCGTCGTGCCGTCCGTCTCCTCCGCGCCGCGCTTCCGCTTCTTGTTCGAGTGGTCGTCGCCCGGAGCGGCCTCTGCGCCGTTGACTTCTACGCCGCCGGCCGCCGCCGAATCCTCCGCCTCAGCCCCGGCGTCCTTTTTGCTCTTGCTCTTGCTCTTCTTCTTGTCCTTCTTGTCGTCGTCTCTATTGGCAACGACCGCCGCCGACGCTGCTACGTCCTCTGAACCCTCCTCAGTCGCCTTTGAGCTCTTCTTTGCCTTCTTCTTCTTCTTGCTGTTCTTGGCGTCTTCCGCCGCCTCCTCCTCGGCAGGTGCGGCCTTGGCTTCTTCGACTGCAGTAGCAGCAGCAGCAGCAGCAGCAGCAGCCTCCTCGGCCTTCTTCTTCTTCTTCAGGCGCTTCTTCTCGGCCTTGGCGGCGTACGCGCCCTCGACGTCGTCCGCCTCGGCCTCGTCATCACGCCGGCGCTTCTTGGAGCCGGCCTGCGCGGCGTCGGCCTCTGCGGTGTTGCGCTTGCCCATGCTGACTGACTGCTTCTATGTTCAGAATATGAAGTAATGGTGCAAGAAACTCAAGGGGAGAGATAATAGTTGGGAGGGTACCCAGGTGTGTGTACGTTCAGGCCCAATGCTACGCTGTGCTTGAGCTGGAGCGCATGGAGTGGTGATTTTGGTGCGTCGCTACTTTGCGAATAGCGCGGCGCGAGGGCGTGGGGAATTCTCGACTTTTTTTTTTTCTCGACCCAACTTTCTTTTTCCAAAGTGGGGTAGGACCCTGAAATTGGACCTGACTCGCTTATCAAAAACCACCCGCGCTCAGTTCAAGCTATGCATCTACAGGACTCGATCGTGACTACAAGTAGTACGGACGGATGGCTCCAAGTTCTTGGCCTTGCCAAACGTTCTAATCTAGCAGATCACAGTCATCCTCATCACTGTACGGCTCATATCAGCTCTCTTACCATTCAACACCTGCATACGTATATTTATGTACAGACAAAATGCCCCATGATGGTAGGCTCCCTTCCCCATCGGTCGCCGAATTGATGCTGAGGTAGTTGGGACCTAGATAAAAAAAGAGAAGAAAATCCTGCTCTAGACTGTAAAGGCAATGAAGAGGGCTACTCTGAAAGGTGGCAAAGGATTTCGTGACTACCCGTGGCACCGTCCCCCTAATACACACTCATCCCATGTGGGACATCACCAGGGACGAGTACTAGCCAATGCTCAAGCCCGATGCGGGCTGACAACATGTTGGTAATCTCATGCGCAACGTCCAAGAAAGTCGTCGTGAGGCCTCTATTCCAAAGATCATCAGATGCCCAAGAATGCCACCATGACAAATGCTGTGATAGTTGCTCGTTTGAATGAGCTCTTCCTCGCAGCACCGCCCGTGAACTGGGGCGGCTCCTCCAACGGAGTCGTTGCTGTTGTCGTTTCGGTCCATGCCACTGTGCCGTTGGGCCTAATTATTGATGTCAAAGTCGTGCCCGCTCCTCGTTGGTCAGAGATAAACCCTTCGACTTGAGTTGGCTGCGGTGTTCCGGGTGGCAAAACAGGAGGGCTAGGTTCCGGCGTCGCATCGCTTCCGCTGAAAGTAACGGTTACCTCCGTGATGGAAAAGATTGGCGAGAACTGAGCCGACGGTGTAAATGTTGTGCTTCTGGCAATTGTCGAGAGCGACAGGATCTGACTTCCGCCTAGCGGCGTCACTCCTTCCGACGATGGAGTACCTGGAGCATCCGAAGGAGGCACAGGCGGGAGCGAGACATCCGGAGAGCCTACAATGACTCCTGGCGAAGGCGGGACGCCTGTCTCTCCAGGGGTCGATATGGAGCTTGTAGGAACTCGAGGCGGCTCTGATGATCGAACCGACACGGTCGTAGAGACCACTGGAAGCTGGCCACTGATTGTTTCTCCTGTAGGCGTTGGGCCAGTCGTAGGTGGAGTTGCTTGAGGGGATGTCGTGGGCTGGCTGACTATAAAAGTGAGTGAGACGGGCTCTGTGGCGGGTGGATTGACTGTAGTCTGTGTCGTCACCTGGCCACCATCGGGAGGATTAACAGGCTGAGGCGGGCTTTGTCCAGGAGGTGGACTAGACGTGGTGCCAGTGGAAAGAGGTGCCGTTGGTGGTCTGCTCGACAATGTGATAACGGTCGATCGCCCTGGCGGAGGACTCGGAGGGGGCAGGATCTGCAGCGGGGGACTACTAGGAGGCTCCCCTTCTCGAGGACTTTCAGGTGGAGGTTCTTGTCTGCTAAAAGTGGATCTTGAGACGATGTCGCTTGCCGGAGGGCTGGTCCAAGTGCGCGGCCATGGCAGAGGTTGACTGACTGTCAGACCTGGTGTTGACAGTGTTGACAATTCCTGTCCCGGTGGCGGGGAGCTCTGGACGTTGCTTGATGGCGGCGCGCCTGGGCTAGGCTGAGTGAGAGTGGTCGAGTCTACAGCCGAAGTGACTGGCCCATTTGGCGTGGATGGTTGTGGACTTGTTCCCGGTGTCCAGCCACTGCTGCTGCTGCTGCTAGAAGTCCAAACCCAGATTGACTGGCCGGGTGCCTGTTGTGAGAAATCACTCGACCATTCCAGAACAATTGGAGTGCTCGGGGTGGTTGTCAGGCCAGGGGTGCCGGGGGTTCCCGGTGGTACAGACAAGTTTGGAAGCTGTGGTGTATTCCACGTTCCCGGAACAGCCGGTGTGTTGGGGGTATTTGGAGGGCTGGGGACGTTTGGGTTGCTTGGCGTGGTCCACGTTCCCGGGACGGCAGGCGTGTTCGGGTTAGCTGGAGTGCCTGGCGGGACGCCCGGGGAGCCGGGACTGTGTGGCGGGTTGGGAACATTGGGTGTCAAGGGGGCGTTCGGCGTGCTTGAAGGCGTCGACGTCTCGGGTGCTGAACCAGGCGGTATGGTGATGACGGTCATCCAAGGCATCGGCGATGTGGTTTCTGAGCTAGCTTCACCTACCGGCGGACCCTCGCGGGGGATAGTAAGTGTCGAAACCGTTGTTGTCGTCTCAAACACGGTAGACGACGTGATCTCTGTTGCTTCATTGGGGATCTGCGGGACTCGTGGAGGGTTTGGCTCTGGAGGATTGACAGACCCTGGATTGGTACTTGTGGAACGTGAAGTCAGGCTCTGTTCACCATAGGCGCTGAATAGCCCTTCGGGCATGTCCTGGCTGGTGATGGACCGGACAATGGTTCTGCTGCCAGCGATCGCGAGGCTCGCAAGTGGGTTTCCACTGCCGGCACCACTGCCAGTGTTGAGGACACCCACGTCCAGAAGTGAGCCCTGGTTGCCCAGAGACCCGGTGCCGAGCAAGCCCCCATTGCTTCCGCCTCCCACACTGACGCCCACCAAAGGGGCTACGGCGGCAGCCGGTGTGTTCCCGACACTGTTTGTCACAGTACCTAGGATTCCTCCTGAGCCGCCATTTGAGCCGCCGAGCAGAGTAGCATCCACCAGTTGCCCATGGGCACTCTGTCCCAGACCGACACCCACAAGAGGGCCGCTGGTTCCGGGGGTATTTCCTGCGGTCGGACCACCGTTGCTGTTTGGAACTCCCAGGAGAGCCCCGAGACCGTTGCCCGTGCCGCCCAGAATGGTGGCATCCACCAGTTGCCCGTGAGCACTCTGCCCCAGACCAACGCCCACAAGAGGGCCTGTGGTGCCCGGCAAACTGCCATGGCTGCTTTGAGAATTCGCAATTCCACCGACGCCGGTGCCGGCACCGCCCAGAAGGGTGGCATCTACAAGTTGTCCGTTCGCACTCGCCCCTAGGCCAACGCCTACCAGAGGGCCAGTCGTGCTGGGAGTGCTCCCTCCTGTCAATCCGCCCTGGCTACTTGGAGTACCCAAAAGGCCACCAAGACCGTTACTGGCGCCGCCCAAAATGGTGGCATCTACCAGCTGTCCGTTGGCGCTCGCACCGACGCCGACGCCAACAAGAGGAGCGCTGCTGGCGGATGACCCCACCGCACCAGGTGCGTTGTTCGCTGCAGCCGTGCCGGCTTGTGAGCCAGAGCCGCCGGGCAAACCATTGAGTAGTGGGCCGGCAGTAGATCCATTGGGCAATGCGTTGTTTCCGGCAGTCTCGCCAGTTTGTGAGCCAATAGCTCCCGCCAGACCGTTGGGTAATGGACCGTTAGTAGATCCAGCGGGCTGCGTATTGCCGCTTCCGCCGTTCAGGGCCGCGTTCCCGGCGTTTGGCGGTGCAACAACTCCTGGAGTGCTACTCCCGACGATGCCGTTGGGGGATGCATGAACCTGGCCGTTGCCCAAGCCCCCAGGAGCGGCGATGATGCCCTGACCGCCGCCAGCACCCTGTCCGAAGTTTCCAACAGGGACCGAACCGGGAAACTGGCCGGCGGCAGGAGCCCCGCCCACAATGCCGCCAAGCGGGAACACTTGGCCTTGGCCACCAGGTACCCAGGGAAACCCGGTGCCGGGAGCGTTGAAGAAGGGTACAAGGCCTCCGTTCCATGGGGCGACTCCTCCTTGACTGCCTGGCCAACTGGCAAGGCCACCTGGGAACCCCTGAGGGAGGTTCTGTGCGTACAACTGTTGAAGGCCTTGTCCTGGAATCTGAATTACATAAGCCTGGCCGGCGGCAGCCGGCGGAGCCGCACCCATCACGGTCACAGTCTGAAGTGCCATTGTCTGTACTGCCGGTGCAGGCGCCAAGACCGTAATCACAGATAACTGGTTCACAACTGCGGGCTGAGGGGCGGCTAAGATGGTAGCATATGCGGGCGCTGGCTGAGGTACGGCTGGGACTGGCTGTGGAATGTACTGCGTAACATAGACCGGCTTGGGGACCTGCACTGGTATATGCACCGGTATCGGCGATGGCGAAGGCACAACGACTGTCGATATTCTTGTGACAGGGAAGGGCGACGGCACGGTGACTGTCGTCCAATCGGTTGTTGGCCTAGCTATCGTTACAGTAGTCGGCACCGGTGAAGGCGTCGTGACAGTGATGGTGACTGGAGAAGCGACCAAAGTCGTTTCAGTCAAGGTCGTTGCGAGGGTTGAGACCACTACTACCGTGGATAGTATGGTGGTTGGTGGATCCACAATGACAATGGTAGCAGGCGGAGGAGCTAGTAAGCTAGGACTGGCTATGGAAACACCAGTGGGTGCAGCCGTTGAGGATTCGCAATCTTCGGGATCAACACCTGTTCCGGGAGTGGCTGGAGCCGGCGTTGGCGGAACTGGCTGCACAGGGGGAGATACCTGGGTGGGAGGCATCCCACTGGGAACTGGGCCACTTGAGGAATTCGGGCTCTCAGGGGCAGGGTCTTCACCTGGACCGGCGAGTTAGCAGTTGCAGCAAGGTCGAAATACACCTTACAGAGGTCATATTTGGGTTGGAGAGCCACACACCATTGTATCCTCCACCTGGAAACCCAGTGCTCGCGGCTGGCGGCGGTGGTGCAGGAATTCCCTGTCCAGGGGCAGGACCGCCAGGGCCGTCCTCACCAGCGGGTACTGTACCGGGGAATGCCGTACCCCATGGTCCTGGGATAGGAGAACCTCCATCAGGGGCACCTGGTATGTTGGGTGAACCGGAACCAGGACCATAGATAGAGTTGCCTTTGGCGCCAAAATGAGACGCTGCAAACTTGACGGTGGCATGGTCTCCAGCAACTCTTCCCTCTGCGTCGCCTGCATTGATATTGGGAGGTGGCACCAGTAGAGTGCCATCAGGTGTTTGGCCGATGGGGTTTCCATCGGGAAATGTAGAGCTAGCTGCTCTCGGGAGCAGATGCTCAGGTTGCCTCGCAGCTGCGTCACGGTCGGGAGCCGAGTCTTGACAGGCAAAGACTGCTGCCCGCAGCGCGGAGGTGTACGAGTTGGGGGGACAGGCCTCTAACAGGCATCTAGAGAGCTTCTAAGGCAATGTCAGTTTGCACCGCAGGTGCAGAGCCCAAGGATGACGCCGACTAACCTCTGTTTGATGACCTTCTTGGCACAGACAAGACATGGTGCCGCAGCCACTCTCTATGAGGCCCTGAGAGACGCATCTTGCCAAGCATTCTGCAGACATGCGATGATCACTTCTCAGCTGAGGTTTCTGATTGGATTGGACAGTGGCAGGAGCTGGCGACTTACCATGCACATAAGCAGGCCCATCCTGCCCGTGGACCCGGGTTGCGAAGGAAAATAGAGCAGCGCTCCAAAGAATGCAAGACTTCATACTGAGCTCGAGTGGCGGCCGCTAAAGGGTCAAAGGCCAAGTCTCCCAAGCTCGATCGATGTAGAACGGAATACGGAGAAGCTCGTCTTTCAAACAACTGCAGACAAAGGATGATCTCCAAAATAGAGGCCAAACGAATGACACTAGCAAGAACTCGGCAAAGATCCAAAAAAAGGGGTGAGATGGTCGTCGGACCGTCGAAAAAAAAGAGCGTCCTCCGATGATGCTGCTGCTGTTGATTTTGGGGAGCAAAGTTGTTGATGAGGAGATGGAGGCAAACAAGAGGATGACCGGATGAGGAGTGTACTCCATAACAACAGAGGCCAAGGTAAGGTAGATGGGGAGATTCGGGAAGGTAGCAAACTTCCTCGAGCTGTGCCTGCCAGGACGTGTTTTCCTCAGAGGGAAGGAAAGACATAGTGCCGATGCAAGGTCTCTCGCCAGCCAAGTCCAGATCTCGAGCATTCAATGGGCGTATACCTCCGTCGGGTGACGCAGAATCTTCCCATTATCTCTGGACAATGGGTATCAGGCCATCATGATATGTCGAGGAAAGCCGAGGTGTTGAATATCGGTGCCGGAGTCTCGATCCGACTGTGTCCCTGCTCTGAATATGAGGTGGTTTGCTGGGCAAGTAGTGGACGAAACCAAAAAAAAGATGTTTGCATTTGTTACCTTTTTCCTAAAACCGCGATAAAAAAAAAGGCATGTCACACTGGACGGGTATCTAAACCGAGTTTCGACCACCTTGAAAAAACTTAGTAAAACATCAAATCAAGACGATTGTCCTCATCGACATATCGCTCCTTGAACTCGGGCCTTGCAAGCCAGCGGGCCAGCGGCATCGCCGTCTCCCTCATGTCCATCACGCCCCTCTTCTTCTGATCTATGTGGGATGCGTCCACAACGATGCGGCGGAGGTTCTTGATCGACAGTGCACCTGGAGTATTACAGGGTCAGTTACTCGAGGCACAGAAAAAGGCATAGGACCAGAAAAAAGATGCGCTTACCATCATCAAGAAGATCCATCAGCCTCATAGGAGTGCCCACTGCTACGCCGGTAGAGTTGTTCTTCAGGAAGCTAACGGCCTCCTCTAGCTTGATGTGTTTTGCAAACTGCCAGCGCGTCATTTCGGTCAGCGACAGGTTCGACGTTAGGGCGTACAGCCAAACCTTGAGCCTGGCCTCCCACTCTTCGACTTACCAGCTTGGCCACCGTGTTGCCCTTCTTTTGATACTTCCTCACGGCCCTGCACAGATCCGCCGCCCTCAAGCCGGCACCCGCGACGATGATGGTGTGCGGCGCGCCCTTCTCCTTGACCGTCCTGCCAATCTCGCCCGCCCCGCCGTCGGCAAACTGCTCCAGGAACTCAGGCAGGTTCTCGAGGCTCCTCGGCTTGCCGCCGCCGTCACCAAAGGAGCTGGTGTCCCGGATGGCTCCTGCAGGCACGTGCAGGTCGGCCAGCTCGACCGAGCTCAGGTCGGTGCCGAACCGCGTCGTCTGTTGGGCCAGGTAGTCGGACAGCAGCTGGTTGTCCATGCTGGCGATGGCCAGGTTCAGACCGGCGTCCAGGTCCAGGAGGCTGTCGTCGTCCTCGCCGCCGGCCCGCTTGCCCCTCTTGGCATTTTTCTTTCTCTTCTTGTCGAGGGGAGCGGCGGATGCGGCCGTTGTTGGCGCATGCTCGTCGTCGGAACGTACCTTGCGCTTCTTTGGCTTTGGTATTGAGCTGGCGACGACTTTTGACATTTTGTTTTGATCTTTTCAAGCAGAGCACGTGTTTTTTTTCCCCTCCGTGTTATGATGCTTAGTGTTACAATCGCTAGGAGCGAGTGCGTGAACTAGAATTAGGCTTGGTTTCCTGGTTGCCGGAAGGAAATTTTTTCGGCAGTGAGTCCGCACTGTATTATCAGCCTCTGGCACCCCACGAGAGAACTGTGCTTGTTTTGCACAAGTCATGTTTGAGCACTGTGCGAAAGTGAGTGTCGCATCTCCGGTCTTGTAGCAACAAATTCCATGACGATATCAGATCAGATGGCATTTTCACTTCCCAGCAGATAGTTGTCCAAATTCAGAAAAAAAATGACTTGAAATAGGCGCTGCCATCTCCTCGACGCGCGGCCTAATCCAGTCGGCCTAGCTCAGCCCTTCTCATTTCACCTTTGTTTACACCCAAGCGATCTTACCATACGCCGTCAGCCTCATCGCCCGCCACTACCAAGTCTAACCCTGTGTTAATTGTCAAGCAGCCAGCCGCGGCGTCACCCGAGGCCCCTGACCTAGAAGTAGACTGAATTGCAAACTCTTCAGGCTGGGGTTCTGCCCGCAACGAGAGCTTGAAAACCCCTCCTTTTAGCATGTTGAAGATGCGCGGCGAGCATCTATTTAAAGTAGCATAGTCAACAGTGAAACTTGCTTATATCAATTCAACTATAGCGAAACCAACCTCCCTTAGTAGATTCTATGTCCAACTACGCGAAGGGGTCATTTCTCTAGGGTCTAGTAGCTTTCTCCTAGTCCACAAGCAAGGGCTTCAACATGTTTACATGTCATATAATTTCCAAGTTCTGACCGCCGTTGGTGATATAGCCCTTTTCCCACTGTTCAGGGACGGGCTGCTGGGTCGTCTGTTGCTTTTATGTCCTTGCCCATCCTCCCCTCCCTCCATTCGTCCGTCTTTACTGATCTGTGTGTTATTTGTCTTTTTTACCATCTGACCTATTTGGGTTTTGCTAAAAGGTCATAGACCTCTTGTTTGACTCTTTAATCCTGCATTGCTGAAATCTGTGCCGCACCTTGAGCCCGCACGTTAGTGGCTCTGGTTTCACTTCTAATCGTTATATTCCCCTTTCAGTCTTGCCTTTCTCAGTTTCAATCTCGGTATATTTTAGTCTGAATAGTCGCCTGGTATAGCCGACTGCTCATCCTCCAGAATTCTACCTTTTTTTTTAGCGGCTAGCATCCTTATCCCAAAGTTCTTGGCAGGGCTACTACTACCGCCCGACAGCCACAGGCACAGGTCGAGCCATCCAGCAGAGCAAATAGTAAAAGATGACCGAGAGCGACGATGGGGCTCGCCCCAGGAACGAAAAGAAAAAGCCCTTCCCGGTCGTCATAGCCGACTATGCGACACCGGCCGGGGGTAACCAGACGCGTCAAATGATACCGCTGAGCGCCTACCCGTCACCATCGCCACTATCCCCGGCGTTCAGCCGTTCGAGCCAACACAAGCCTCTTATGACCCCTTCCGGCCACCCCTCGGCCCGCATGCACCTCTCAGCACCGCCGCCGTACCTCCAGCCGGAACCGCCATCCCCGGCCTTGACCCAGGCCTCCTTTGTGCCCCTCAGCTCCCTGAAGCACGACGACCAGTGCTCCCTGGACCTGCAGCCGCCGCGGCCGATGGGCCAGAGCCCCTACGGCAACGCCAACATCCCCAACGGCAGCACCTACAGCGTCTACAACTACTCGACCGACTGGATCCCGATGCAGCCGCCGACCCCGATGAACGGCGGGTTCGGCATCAGCAGCACCGGGCTGCCCATCACGGCAGAGGGGCAGCAGGCCGAGTCGGCGGCGCTCAAGCGGAGAAAGAGGCTCAGGATGTTGTTCTTCTGCGGCATCCCTGTGGTGGCGATCCTCGTCGCCCTGGTGCTGGGCGTCGTTTTTGGGTTCCTGCGAGTCAGGCCAGCCGCCCTCACTTGACGGGGGAGGACTTGGGCTAGGGAGCACTTGGTCCGGCTGTGGGTGCCGGTTCAAATCTTGTTGCCATGGAAGTATCTGAGGCGGGGGGAGGGGGAAAGGGCGGCCTCGAAAACTATCGACCTTGATGGCAGGCCGAGTTGTAGAGGGTAGCGTGCTCGCCATGCGGAAAAATATGTATAAAAAAATAAGCCCAGCCTTGAAGCGGGGGATTGCGTTACTAATATGGTATATGGTATGTCGAGATAACGACTATACAGTACTACTCGATGTAGTAAGTGCTACATAGGAGGTACGTGGTACGAAGTACTATTCCCAATACGGGGCAGGACCCCTTTATTCTTTCTTGGGGTACTACGTACCTACGTATCTATGCAATGAAAACGGTGCAAAACAGTGATAGGAGGACACATGGCCGCCGACTCTGATC
>JASAOQ010004258.1:6339-18933 GCA_031306065.1 Pseudopyricularia cyperi | reverse complement strand
GGTACATGCACGCACGGTTTGGGAAGGTGGGGCTTCCATGTCCAGCCTTTAATCCATAAATTGTTCATAATTATTTTATTTTATTTTATATTTTATCATTGGACGTTTCTGCGCCTCGGCGCTGCGCCACTGCCGGGCTCGGCCGCATCACGTGGAGTTGCATTCTTCAAGATGGTAAAACACCCCCTGACAAAAGGGTTTAAACGATTACACGATTGGGGGGGCCATCCGGAGGGGGGGGCCATCGGATATAGTTTAACAAGTCACCTTTGTTGGTACGAATTACCATAAAATAGCAGCGTCGGGAAAAATAAGTTGTTCATGGTTATTCATATGCGTATATGTGAGATAGGATCGGAAACTTTATCCGCTGCTGCTCCCGTCTCCCCTCATCCAACCCTCACATTGCATCACATCACATCCGCTTTAGCCCCTAGCAATCTACGCCCAGCCATGTGGGATGAAAACCCCAGCCTGGTCGAGGAACCCGACCTCGGCACTCCGGAGGACTCCCTGACGCCGCTGGTCCTGATCCACGACGGCGGCGGCACAGCCTTCAACTACCACTGCATCGACCCGCCGTTGCGCCGCCGCGTCTTGGCCATCGCAAACCCGCACTTCCACAGCGGCGACCCATGGCTACCGGAGGGCATACCGGCCATGGCGAGGCACTACGTCGGCCTGCTGCGCGGCGCCATGCTCAGCGGCGACGGTGCCGGAGGGACGACGACGATGACTACGGCGACGACAGCAGCAGCAGAAACCACCAACCCAGGTCAGAAGCAGCAGCAGCACAAGACGCCAAAACGCCGCCCCATCATACTGGGAGGCTGGAGCCTGGGCGGCATCATCGCCCTCGAGATGGCAAGCCAGCTCCGCTCCGACGCGGGCCTGCACGTCGCCGGCCTGCTGATGATCGACAGCGTCTGCCCCCTGGCCTGGATGATGCGGGCGCCCCTGGGCAACGGCGACGCGCAGCAGCAGGTCGCCGTCGTCGCGTCGCGGCATATCTTCTCCGAGACCACCAAGCAGGAGACGCGAGACAAGGTGACGAGGTGCTTTGGCGAGTCGGCGGCCATGATTGCGCAGTGGGACATGCCGACGTGGGGGGAGCAGGAGCACGGGGACGAGCAGGGCGGGCACGGCAAGCGGTCGCAGTCGCCGCCGCCGGCCATCCTGTTGAGGGCGGTCGACGCCGTCCCCGTCGAGGAGGGTGAGGTCGCGCGCGTCGACCTCCCGCGCGCCGATCGGACGTTGATGTGGGATCGGTACAGGAACGATTGGCTGTTGAGAGTGATTGACATACCGGGCCATCATTACAGTGTGTTTGCCTGGGAGAACATCGAACGGGTGTCTGCCGCTATACGTGAGTCGTGCGAGGTTTTTGACGCATTGCCGTTGCCTTAGGATTTGTTTTGCAATGAGGTTAATTCAACCATGTATCTATCTAAGCCTTCATATACTCGCAACATAGAAATAGAAGAAACGGGGGCTCGCGGGCCAGGTATCAAAGTCATAACAGGTCGTAAAGCATAATCATCGTGACTGGCGTCTTTCAAACATCGCAACAGCCAACCTTGAAAGAAATAACAGAAAAGAACAGGGAAGGGAAAGGAAAAAAGAAATGAGGGAGAGAAAAGAGAAAAAGTTCAAGCAAGAAAAACCAAGGAATAAAAATAAAACCCAAAAGACCATCATCATGCACCCCTCACCGTCACAGCCCCAACTGCAAGCGTCTCGATCCGCTCGGCATACAGCCGCATCAAATGCGCCGACGGATCCCCCCAGACGACGCCGCGCAGCGTCTGATCCGTAATGACCTGCGCAACCACGCCCTCGTTCAGCCGCTCCTCCACCGACCGCCTGTCGCTGCCGGCCTTCTTGGCCCGCTTCGGGTCGCCGGACCGCAAGACCACGATCCGGCCCGCGTTGCTGAGCGTGCTGGGCGGGAGCTTCCAAGTCGGCTTTGACGACTTTTTCTTGTCTGTCGACGACGAAGACGACGATTTGCTAGACACGGACCCCGTAGAGGACAAAGATCGTTTCTTTTCCTTGTCCCCCTTGCTGCTACTGCTGCTGCTGCTCTTGGATTTACCACCGCCATCCTTGTCTTTGATCTTGGCGGGCGCGGGCGCGGCAAACAGCTCGAGCAGGCTCTTGACGTACGCCATGTCGGCGCGCGCCACCGGGTCCCCCTCGTTGACGAAGCTCATAAAGAGGCTCTTTTTGTCGAGGTCTGGCGCCGCGACGAGCGGCAGCAGGCTGACGGGCGGCGCGCCAAAGGTCACGCAGTGGATGCGTCGGAAGCAGCCCGCCAGGTGCGAGAGCTCCGACGCCACGACCTGGTTCTTCATGTGGGCGTACAGCAGCGCGGCGATGGCCCCTCCGGCGCTGTGGCCCGTCAGCAGGAGGGAGTAAGTGCTGCGGCCCGGGTCTTCCTCCAGCAGCTTCCTCAGGCGGGCGGCGACGGGCCCGATCATCTTGCGGGCGACGGAAAGGAATCCGGCGTGGCAAAAGTTGCCCGGGTCGTCGAGGAAGTCGAGCGGCGAGGCGGGCGCCGTGTTGAGGTTGACTGCCCAGTCCATGAAGGAGGCGCTGCCGCGGATGGCGAACACGATGGTGTTCATGTGGTCCATGGGCACCGACTTGATCACCATGGCCTTGGCGCCGGTGCCCCAGTCGGCGTCAATATGCGTGTCCATCTCTGCGCCTCGGGGCTTGGCATAGACGCGCTCCGAGTACTGCGCTGCCAGGCAGAGGAGTGGCCAGGTGGGCATGTAGCTGAAGGCATCGTCAGTGACTGTGCCTATGATTATGCAGGGGAGGTATGGGACGCCCATATCAAAAAGGGAAGAGAATACTCACAGTTTGAGCGGGGGCAGATCCATGGGCAATCTGGAATTGGCGTACGAGTCGACCTTTGAGAAGTAGTCCCCTGACACCACACTAGCCGCTACGGCTGTGCTCTGCCCCTTGGAGTTTTTGTCAGACGAACTCATCCGCAAAGATCGCTTGGAAGTCTTGTCTCCAGCTTTGCTGCTGGGTCTGGTCGTTTTCTTGGAAGCATCCGTTTTCGAAATTACCGGCGGCGCTGCACTCGGGCATGGTGGGTTCATCATATAAAGCTCGCGCTCGTTGCCCTTGCATCGATCGCCATCCATCAATGTCAACACACTGTTGAGTCTTTGGCTGAGTAGGTCGCACGCCGCGGCGCCCTGGTTGAGAAGCTGTGAACCGTAACCGTGCCATACCGGCAGGCCATCGTCGCAGTAGTGCGGCATGTGGCGCACATGCAGGCTGTTGGGCAGGCACCCGTTGGCCATGTCGACGACCGAGTTGCCCATGGCCACGACGCTGTTGGCGGCGGAGAAATCATGAGCCTGGCGGGGCGCAGTCGGAGGCTGCTGGCCGAGGTAATACTGATTCACCACGATGGGTTGCTGATATTGACCGGGCTGACGCGGGTCTGTAAAGTAGTAAGATGACTGAGGGTAAGATGTCACCCAGCTCGAGGGGATGGTATGGCACGCAGTGCCTGCGGACGACGAGGGTCGGGCGGGCACATGACCGGCGAACGGCGATTGTGGCTGCCATTGCTGCTGGGAGTGAAGCGGAATGGGGGTTGATGTCCGACCATGGGAGGTGACCGGCGGTCGGGAGGCAGTGCGAGGCCGGGCTGGTTGAAGTGTAGGCCCTGGTGCTAAAGTTGTAGGCACCATCGGCTTCCTTGTGTACGGAGGAGGTGGAGGTTGATCAGACATTTTGAGGGACGGCTCCATGTCAGTAGGAGCTCTCTTACTCCTGTTTAAACCGAAGAAGCCCATGGTGGGCGAGTAGAAACGGCGACGGTCAACTTGAAGAGGCGATGACCTGAACGTGTATAGGTTAAGGCGGACCCCACTGGGAGATGCTGAAGCGAGTTATCAGGCAGCTGTGCATTAGGTTGTTGGAGATGAAACTGGACTACACTTGTCTCGATGATGCCAATGCGAAAAAGGCAAAGAGATGCAGAAACCACAAGAGTCTGAAAAGCTACAAAAGGCGCTCCCTTCAGAGGAGAAGGAGAAATGTTGAGGAAGATGCTGTACCACATTCAACGGCGGCCGGCCGGAATAAAAAGGGACAAAGGCGAACACCACCCAGTGCTCGGTAGTACTTGTCCGTCTGCCACCTACCTCGCCGGCACCCATCGTTTCCAGCGCTGATATTGGACGATCCCAAGCGCGGGGCGCGTACCTCGCAGACCATACGAGGCCGAAGCTGCCCCTGTCGTCCATTCCTAGCCGACCAGCCCCTTTCGGGACTTAATTGGCCATCAAGTCTCTGTGCATACTCCATGATGCAGACGGGGCGGGTACGAGATACTGCACAGAAAAAGCCGCCAGCCATGCCTTTGTCAGCGTGGTTTTCCTCCTTCCGGCGAAAACACCGTGATGGAGCGGCGAACAGCGAGCAGCTAGCAGGGAATCTGTCGCCAAGCTGAATGCGGGGGCCACTCGATGACTCCTTTTGCTGTACAGCGGTGTACTGATACCGCCTAGACCCTGGTGAAAACTGCAAATATTTTGCGCGCACATAGTGTGTCTGCCAGGGGAAAAGGAGAAGCACCCCAGCAGCTATGGGATTCGAATCGTGGAGCGGTGGTGCTTTTTACTGCAGTTAGCTGCAGTTAGCCGCCCGAGGTGACTCAAAGCTGCGGGGGGTTGCTTCTTGGTGCTGCAGAGAACATCCACAAGGCTAGCTGGCCGTGCATCCCACTGGGTTTCTGATGACCATCCACATCGATCCCAGCCTCCGCAATTTGGTCGAAGCAAATGATGGTGCAGGAATTGGTGAGGCGGAAGGGCGGTTCGCATGCTGGTGGGTTCGGTGCCTGTGTCCAGCATCATGTACGGAATGAGGATCCGGTTTGATGTGTGTGTGGGAAGCTCGGTTTCCCACGTGGAGCGGGAACCATCTGGTCGGATGATGAAGTTTCAAAGGATGTAGTGTCTGTCGGGTACGGACGGGGTTCTATCCATCTCGAGTTGTTTTTCATATTCAGACGCGGTCAAAGTAAGTGGTCCCGGCGCCGGAGCTCTGCCGGCGGGCGCTACTGCCATGAAAGTGGGGCAAATTTTGACAGGCCGGCCCGGTTGGCGTCCGGCTCAGTTGGAAGCCCGAAACAAACAGATTCATGCATTCACGTAGTGGCGTTACCGCCTTGAGCATCGCATCGCATCATATCTTGCTTGGTCTAAAAGGTCTCTCAAGGCATCGACTGGTTTTTTGAAGCCTCCTCATCCTTTTGGTGTATGACGTTGCAGCAGTGAGCGCGATGCCGCTAGTGAGTGGCTCGCTACAATGGATTTCGTAGGTCAAGTCAAAGTCACCACCTCACCCACCGCTATTCGCAGCTAACCCTCTCCTCTGCAGTGGTCGCGATTGCTAGCCAACACCCCGCTCTCGTCAAACAGCCCAAGGCGAGACCATGCCAGTGATCCTATCCGGCGACTGCATCGATTCGAGAAGGAGTATGGGCAGATGCTGGTATGCCGACCTACCTACTACCTACTACCTACCCGTCTATCCATCATCATTCCTCCAGCCCAAACGACCGTCATCCAACCATCTATCCGCCGCTTGGACCGCTGACAGCCAGTCTTCTCCCACCCTGCGCAGCAAATATGGAGAAACACCTCCAACTTAGCCCGCGACGATGAGGCCGCCGAAGCCATAGAGCTCCGCCTCCAGCAGCTCACCAACATCCTCGCTGACGAGACCCGACGCCCGCTCCCGCACCCTTGCATCTCCTTCGCCGCATCCAAGCAGATATATGTGCCTGTGGGCAAGATCGCCACCACCTCATACAGCGAGTGGATCGTGCGCGAGGCCGTCCAGTTCTTTGCCACCCTGATCGAGAGCGAGGAGGAGGCCTTCTACGAGAGCGATGCGTTCGCCACCAGCTTGACCAACCTGCTGATCCGCATCACGGGCGCCAACAGCATCCCTCTGGCCTCGGACACGGAAATCAGGGTTGTGGAGCTGGCCTTCAACATCACCACCAAGATCCGACTGGACCCGGACACGGTGCTTCGGGCGTGGTTCCATTCGCGGCTGCCGGACCGATCGCAGCGGCAGGAATCAGAGCCCGACGAAGATGAGCAGCAGCAGCAGCATATTCGCGACAAGTTTGCAGGGAGGACCCAGAAGCAGGACTTTCCGCTCTTTTACCTTTTGCTCGACTACATACATGTCGAGGGCAAGGTGGGCGACTTTGCCCGGACCGGCTTGCTCTACATTATAGAGTCGGCCTCGAGCTCTGTGGCGCTTGAGCAATGGATCGTCGAGAGTGATCTGTCAACACTGATGGCGACGGGACTGGGCGCGCTGTATAGTCAGCTGAGCCGCAAGCTGGTCGTGGACCACCCTCCTGACTGCTTGCCTCCGGTCCTCGCACTATCCGACTATCAACACCCCCGGTCGACCTACGAGATCGTTAGCTCGTGCTCGCCAGAGTTCCAGGCCCATCTTGACACCTTCCTTTCCCACCTGCTCTTCTGGCAGGACGTCCTCAACCACTGTCGATCGGTTGAGGTCAAGAGCACACTTCTAGAGCATTTCCAAGTTATTTTTCTTCAGCAGTTACTGTAAGTCGGTCACGGGTACGCCTTGACTTGGGGGGAGCTCTGGCTGACCAAACCACAGATACCCCTCTCTCCTCGAATCTTCCGATTTAGACGGCGGCTCGTCCGTCGCAGTGCTCACATATCTACGCCATGTTCTTGAGTCTCTGGACCACCCGGACATGATAAACCTAATCCTTCACTATCTCCTCGGCCTCCCCGACGCCTTGGGTACGGGCAAGGTCGCCGCTGATCTGGATACCGTCAGCGCGGCACGCAAGCGCAAATCGATGGACCTGGCAACAATGCTGGCCTCTCAGGTCGAGGAGGCTGCCGACCCGCTTCTTTACAACCTCGTAGATCTGATGCTATCGTGTCTACGATCCCACAGTCATCAGACTATACATGTGACCTTGCAGCTGGTCTCCACCATCCTCCGCCGCCACCACCGTTACGCAACGGCGACGCTGCTGCGCACCGAGCCTATATTTTCGGATGGCCGGAGACGCACAGTCGGTGCGCACAAGCAGGAAGTCGACTTTTTCATGTCTCTTGCGGGCGGCATCGGAGGGCAGGACAACTTTGATGCCGTTTACGAGGACGTCTTGCGAGATACCGTTGTCAGGCTTGAGGCGCATCCATGTTCAGTCAAGCTTGTGGCTCCCAAGACTTCGACCAACAATCATGATCTCCCAGCCGTTCCAATCGGTAGTCTACCGGGCGCACCGCAGGATGTGCAAAAGCACAACATACGACCGGATGACCCCCTGCTGAACGGGATTCTCGACTTGTTGGAGACATTCTTTGTCAACCCCGTCGAGACGAACTTGTCGGCAACGGACGTGCTCTTTGATCTCGCCGTTTGCGGCTTTACCTGTGCCGAGGGATGGTTGCTGCGGCACCCCGATGCATACACGTACGAGCACGATGAAGACGACGAGGAGCTGCCATGTGACGATGGTCAGCCGCCCCTGGATCTGGAATCTCGGGAGTACGCGGAGAATGAGCGACAGAAAAACATGCGGAAGTGTCGCCGACGTCCAAAATGGAGCCCCAACGGTCTACCCCGCCTGATGTCTACGCTTCAAATACTGAGCGACCAGGTGGAGGCTTACCGGGAGAGCATACCCCGATTTGACGAGCTGCTGCAGCAGCGCCGAGAGGCCTTCCAGACAGCCGACGGGTCTGGGGCTTCCATCCCGCACCAGCCGGCTGTCCCAGTCGCAACCAACAGCTCCAAAAAGGCACCCATGACACCGCGGCCACCCCTGCGGGACCGATCGAGGAGCTCGGAGAGGCCATCTGTCCTGGAAGGTTTTGCGCAGCGCATAATGGCGGAACTGGGCAGTCCCAGCGGCAGGAGTGCGAGCCCCAGAGGACGCAAGGATGGTATCTTGCGAGGCCTGACCGGATCGCCGACGCCGGATCCGCAGCACGAGACGCAGCAAAATGGAGGAAACCCGGTCTCTCTGGTGCCGCCAAATGAGTTCCCGATAAACTACGACGGTACCGGCACGCCATCGAGGGGCGGGAGAACAGGTTCGCCCGCGCTGTCCTCGACGATCGACCCAGCGCTGGCCAGCCAGTATGAGGCGTTCCGTGCCGTCGATCAGCAGATTCTGGCACGCAGGGTTACATTGGCAGTCGTCCCCGGCAAGGGGAGGACCGGCGGGGTCGCAGCGATACCGCTAGACTTTGGGGGAAGCAAGGCGACAATGGCGTCGGCGATACACAGCGAAGAGGGCGATGACGAGGAGGGGCGGCAGCTGGAGCATGGACAGCGGAACATGGCGCCGTCGCCCGACTCGGATGGCGAGTCGGCGTCGAGGCGACAGGACGAGGAGGAGGCGGCGGAGCACGAGGCTTCGCGGATCAAAGAGGAGGAGGAGGCTGCCAAGACGGTGTCGGTGTCGCACGTGCTCACCAACGTGCTCGTGCTGCAGGCTTTTTTGTTTGAGTTGGCCAGTTTGGTGCAGGCGAGGGCGGGGCTCTTTGACGAGGTGAGGTTTGTCTGATTGTTTGTCCTTGTCAACAATAGAGCTTTTTTTTTTTTTTTTCTTTTTTTTTTGAGAGGGAGTGATTATCGGGCAATGCTTTTGATAGAGGATAGACGGATGTGTCACTGGGTCGGGTAGCGATGCGTGTCTGCACTACAGTTTGTTCCTGGCCATTGATCTAGTTAATAAAGCACTTGCTGGCTATCTTGGATACTTGTATAGGGATACATTTCCCAAATTAAGATGTCCTCTGGTGTTTATTATGGTTCAAATGATGCTCTATCATGCTTGATCTCTGGCTGCAACCAGCTTCAGCCGGGATTGGCAAAAAAAGCCCACATTCGTCAAAGTGGGTCCGGGGAAGCTCCGACGGCAGCCAATCAGACAGCCCACGACCCCCCCAGGAGTCAGGGTCCCGGCAATCAGGGGAGTAATGTAATATGGCGCAGCCCGGAACGCGGAATGTTGCATCCTCTTGTCATCAGCTCCATCCAAGCAGAGCAGAGCAGTCATCTGTTATCATCGGGTTTACCCTCCCGACTCTAGGCCACTACCTCTTCAATCCTTTGCAAACCGGCATCACAGACACAGTACACCATGTCACCTCCGCAGTCCATCAAGGCGCTGCTCGCCCACGCGGGCAACCTCTTCTCCCAGATCCCGCTCGGCGGCATCGCGAACCCGTTTGCAGAGCCGGGCTCGGCAGTCGAACCCGCGGCCGGGCAGCGATCCTCCCAGTGCCACTACTCCCCACTCACGGGCGCGCCGGCATGCCCGATCGACGGGCCCATGTCGTGCCACAACAGCACGCCCGTCGAGGGCAACTCGTGCTGCTTCGTGCACCCCGGTGGCCAATTGATGCTCACCCAGTTCTGGGACCAGGACATGCACGAGGGCGGTTCTGACGAGGACTGGACGATTCACGGGCTGTGGTGAGTATTTGTTGTTTGCCTGTTTTTTTTTTCTTTTTTTTTGACTTTTTGACTTTGTACTGGCTGGCATTGCGTAGCCGGTCTTTGGGACACACACAATAAGACACAAAAACGTTACATGGCTAACACGGCGCCTTCTCTTGTGGCGGAACAGGCCCGATCTGTGCAACGGCGGCTACGAGCAGTTCTGCAACATCGCTCCGCAGTACAGGAACATCACTGGCATCCTGGAGGCGCACGGCCACGCGGACCTCGTCACCTACATGAACCGGTACTGGGTCGCGGACCGGGGCAGCAACGACCACCTGTGGGAGCACGAGTGGAACAAGCACGGGACTTGCATCAACACGCTCGCACCGTCGTGCTACGCGAACCCTTCTTCTTCTTCTTGGTCGTCGTCGTCGTCGTCGTCGACGACGACATGCGACGCGGCGGCGGCCGGCTCCCCTGACAAGACGGCGGCCAGCGCGGGCGAGATGGCGGTGGTGGACTACTTTACGCGCGCGACGGCGCTCTTCAAGACGCTCGACACGTACACTGCCCTGGAGCGGGCGGGCATCGTGCCCCACGCCCGCAGGCGCTACCCGCTCGTCGACGTGAAGAAGGCCCTGGCCGAGTACCTGGGCGGCGGCAAGGTCGCGCTGCGGTGCCGGGGCGGCGGCCGGAACAGGAAGGGGGACGTGCTCAACGAGGCGTGGTTCGTCTACTACGTCAAGGGCAGCCTGCAGACGGGCGAGTTCGTGCCGGCGC
The DNA here is from genome assembly GCA_031306065.1 of Pseudopyricularia cyperi. NCBI lineage: Eukaryota > Fungi > Ascomycota > Sordariomycetes > Magnaporthales > Pyriculariaceae > Pseudopyricularia > Pseudopyricularia cyperi. The sequence goes on along the minus strand of JASAOQ010004258.1, from coordinate 8,649 downwards.
CGCCGACGGGGAGGGACGCGACCAACTGCGCGCCGTGGATCAGGTACCTGCCCAAGAGGAAGCGTGGGGACCTGTGAGGGCTGGTTTTTTTGATGGGGTGTTGGGAGATGACGGATAGAACTTTTTTGTCGAGTTTTATCAAGAGGGAGGGGTTGTATTGGGTATTTGTTTTGGAGTTTGATGTAGATTGTATCATCGTGTCGTTTTTGGTTAGGTAAGGGCAAGGGCCTAGAGTAGAGAGTACTTTTATTGAGTTTTATTTTGATCATTTGCCGCTATAAATCTGTCATCTGCCGGATGGCGATTCATAATGGCAAAAAAAGTCTATCAGGACCACAGTTTGGTGATCTCCGGGACATTATCCGCCATCCCACTTTTGTCAATTTTTTTTTTCTTCCGTTTTTTCGCCTTCAGTTGCACGATGTTGAAGTCTATTGGTTCGGACATGGAAATCAAGCTGGGTACCCGGGGCCCGGGTCTCCGCAGTTGAGCTTGGGATCGGGGCATGGTCCGGCTAACATGCGGAAAATTCCGTACTATTTTTTATTTTATTTTCATTTTTATTTTTGGAGTTTTTGTTGCAATGAGAGCTCGGGGTCATGGTGGTTCTACACACATTGCCTTCTTTTTTCTCTGCAAGCCAGACCATACCAGCTTCCGGGGCCCAAAAAGCCGCCCTCTTATCAGGTTACATATAAGGTGTTCGAGGGGGACACGACGGAACCGGTTGGAGAAAAGGCTACCGGGGGGGAGGATGACAGCCATGCCATGCCAACGCCAGCAATCTCCCGTGTATATATTATTATTAATTATTACCATTACTGGTTTGTTTTTTGCTTTCCTTTGGTGATCAATTACCCACTTGTCAGCCCCCTCAAATCCAGCGCACACAAATTAATTTACGAGTAGTTGTCCTACATTGGGCAATAAGGCTTATAAGGTTATAAGGGGGGGAGGGTGGTTTGTATTGTACCTTTTTATAATGATCTTTGCTGGTCGGTCAACGAGATTAGCAAGGCTTGACCTGGTAGAACAAATAGACTTTTTTAAAATACCGACACCGCTTCATATACTCAAACTATAATATTAATTGTCTGTTTTTCTCCCTCTTATATTAGCGGGTTCACCGTAACCAACCCCCTCACACTAGTCTAGAGCTCGCGGCTAGAGACTGTGTGGGCAGGTCCCGAAATGTCCCAATGTCCCGGATATACTCGGGTGTGATATGTCCCAAGTTACCCTGGGCTAGGTAAACCTGCTAGACTAGTCTAGTCTATGTAGTTCTGACTGGATGTGGAAGTGAAGCAAAGTGAGCTGTCTTTTGTGTTGGACTCGTATTTTCGTTTCCTCTATTATGCCAGGACGGGGCCTGTTTCTGGACTTTTTTTTCTAAAAGGGTTAATCTCCTCATGGCGATATCAACATCACAACACAGGTCGGGGGCGGTTTTTGTTTTTTTGTCTATGCTCAAGAAGTCAAGGTATGGTATGCACCCGGACAAGACCAGCAGTCGGATCGTATCTGTTCCGGGGGCCTCTAAAACACTGGGACTGGACGCCACTATCAACAGTGGCACGCCCTAGGAAGAAAACTTGAGGCGGCACACACACACACACACACACACACACACACACACACACACATACGCGCTTTGCTACCTGACAGTCTCACGCCCGTTTGAACGACGTCGACAGTGCCTGGCTTGCTGGGCCTCCATGGCTTGGTTGGCCTTTTTTTGACTTCTTGGATGGCGTTTTCGACCTGTCGTCCTGCGTGCTTCCCCTCGACATGTATGGAAGTGCGGGCATTGTAGAGTTCAAGCCGGCAGCAGTGGGTGCGCCTTGCAGGTAATCTATCAATGCTTTGTGACGGCACTGTTCAAAGGGTGTTTTTTTCTCGTTTTCTTGTTTTCTATTTTTATTTTTTTTTCTTTCTCCCTTGTTGGTGTCGAATGGTACGGGACCTCCCACTTACACCTCCCTCTATCCTCGTCTGCTGATGTGATTTCCCCAAAACTATCACAGATATTTAGCGGTTGGCAAACAAAATGAGGATAAAACTATTAATTAACGATTATCCTGATGACATTGATTACATCATACCTCGTTTTCTCCTCTGCCTCGAACGCCCTCAGCTGTGAGAGGAAACAAAACCAACCAGAAATAAGCTGAGCTACTTCCGGAACGCCGGCCCGTGGGTTTGGTGGCACCAAAAGGCTTTTCTCATCTGAAGGAAGCGATGGAACGTTGTGCTCGCTGTTTTTGTTTAGCGTGTGGGTCACGACACGCTACGTGGTACGCGGGCAGGGAT
>JASAOQ010004222.1:455-15490 GCA_031306065.1 Pseudopyricularia cyperi | reverse complement strand
CCCTCCCTCCCTGTCTCCCTCATCTTCCACTCAGATTCGCCGTCAGCCTCTGCAAAATGTGCACGCCTATGTTGACCCACACCCGCCAATCAAGGCCGTTGTTGTTGTCTTTGGCGAGCCTGGGCACCCCTCCAAACCCGGGCGTTTGCGACATTTTGGTCAAGGGAGGGAGGTTGGCGGCAGCCTGCTGCTGCTTGTTACCGGTCCGAGACCAGACCCCTTTTTGCCCCCGGAGGCTTGGCTTTCTGTCAAATGAAGGTGGTGTGTCAATGTGCGCGTTGAGCGGCACAGGCTTACCTCGTTTCCATCGTCTTTCCGTCTGCTGAATCACTACCTCCCTCCCGTCCTGCATCACAAGTCGTGCGCAGAACCTCTCTCTCTCTGACCGGGTGAGATTTGACGAGGACCACAACTTATCGACGGCTCTGCGACGGCTCTGCGACGACGGGCGACGACGACGGCGATCGCCACCACCACCACTACCACCATGACGCCCCAATCTTCCTCCCTCGCCAGCCGCCTGCGCAGTCGCGGCGCTGTGCGCTACCTGAGCATCATCTTCGTCTCCGGCGTCGCCGTCGCCTTCTTCTTCGTCGCATACGCCGCCACCTCCCCCGGTCCGGGGCCCCAGTCCATCCGCGGCAAGGTATTGAGCCTGGTCAACAACCGAGTCAAGCCCCGGCCCAAGCCGAGGCCCGTCGAGGCCGCGCCCTTTGGCGAGCTGCACGGTCTCTACGACGCCGCCAGCAACCGCACCCTCGGAGTCCAGTCCATCCGCTTCATCAACCTCCCCAACCGCTTCGACAAGACCGACTCCATCGCCATCCAGAGCTTCGTCAGCGAGCTCGACATTGAGCTCTTTCCCGCTGTCTTGGCCGACACCATCCACGACAAGGGCATGCCGCCAATGTCCAATGTGAATAGGCTGAAGCCGAATGAGAAGGCGTGCTGGCGAGCACATGCTAATGTAGGTCTATCTTTGGTGGTGCTTTCTCTTTTGTTCTTTTTTTCTTTCTTTCTTTTTTCTTTTTTTCTTTTTTTTCTCTTTTTGCTCCTCCTGCAATACTTTGATCATCCAGTTGAACCCTGACCAATTCCACTCCTCCCTTCAGATCTGGCAGGAAATGGTTCTCAAAAACATACCCGCCCTCGTCGTCCTCGAGTCCGACGCCGCCTGGGATGTCAACCTCCGCGCCATCATGGGCACCCTCAACCAGCCCTTCCGCGACCTCCTCTCCGAGGACAACAGGGGCGCGACTCTGCATCGCGACGCCGCCGACCCCTGGCTCGGCGCCACGGGCCTCTGGGACATGATCACGCTCGGCCACTGCTCGCACGAGCGCAAGTCCCACCAGAGCTACCGCGTGTACGACGACCCGCACGCGCCCCAGACCGACTACGAGTGGGCCGAGGGCCAGAGGCTCAACTCGCAGCGCGTCGTCTTCCGCTCCTCGGGCATGGCCTGCACCACGGGCTACATCATATCGCGCCGCGGCGCCGCCAAGCTCCTCGTCCGCGGCGCCGTCGACCTCAACGAGCCCGTCGACCTCCTCATGCTGGAAATGGCCCGCAAGGACGACCTGGTCCTCTACAGCGTCATGCAGCAGCCCATAGCGCAGTGGGATTACGTGGCCGGGATCGGCATGAACGGCGGCAACAGCGACATCGCCGGCGGCGACAAGGACATCGACAAGACCAGACAGGGTGTCGACGGCAAGGACGACAAAGCCGTCTGGGACGCCAGGTGGGGCGACGTCAGGAAGGAAATGAACGTCTGGAGGCTCAAGGGCATGTACGCAAAGAGCGCCGCCATCAAGAACATGGCGCTGCAGGCCGCATGGAAAAAGACCATGGAGAAGCCCGAGTTGTAGTGGCGGTTGAGCTGCCATACTTGTGTGTGACGGGGCGTTTTTGGAGTCATCCATATACCTAATATCCATTGCATGGCGTTGTTGTTGTTGTTGTTGTTGTTGTTGTTGGTAGACTACTAACTGCTTCTCAAAAATCAATCGGTCCAACACGTATTTACGACCAAATACGTAATCGCAGCCAGTCAATAAACTTTTAATGCTTTAATTGTCACTTATACAATCGGCAATAAGTGTCCGCCGACTAAATTGGACCCCATAAAACACCCCAAAAGTAAAATACATTCCCGCGTTCAAGAAAAAAACAAAAATCGCATCCCCGCCTTCTCCTCCCCCCTTACTCGGGCGGCCCCAAGCTCAACACGTCCAGCCCACCCGCCAGCTCGCTCTTCCGGGGCATAGCCCCGCGGCGCATCAGCTCCGCACACTGCGCCATAACCGGGTCGGTGCCCATGGTGGCCACGGCGACGACCTCGTCCCCCTTGGCGTAAAAGGCGGACCACTTGCCCTCGTCCAGGCTCCCCTGCACCACGACGTCGTCCCACCCGCTGGCCATGGTGTTGCCGCAGTAGCGCACCTGCGACGACAGCGCCGACCAGAAGATGGGCGTGAACAGCTCGGGCTCGTACCCGGATGGGTCGGCAATGTGCCGCGCCGCCTCGCGACCGGACTTTTGGGCCACGTTCCAGTGCTCGATCCGCACGCCCTTGCCGCCCGCCCCCGGTCCGTGGTAGGGGAACGTGGCGATGTCGCCGAGGGCGTAGACGCCCTCCAGGCCCTTGACGGCAAAGGACCGGTCCACCTCTAGCGAGCCGTCCTGGAGCAGCTGCACGCCGGCGTTGCCACGCAGGAAATCGGTCGCCGGCGCCACGCCCACGCCCAGGATGACGACGTCGGCCTCGAGCGAGGTGCCGTCCTTGAGCAGCACGGCGCCCACCTTGGCCGGGTCCGTTGCGTTGGCGACGGCCTTGTCGACGCCCGCCTGCATGTAGAACTTGACGCCGTTCTTCTCCAGACCCTTTTGCGCCGCGGATCCCACCTGCTCGCCCAGCACGCGCTCGAGCGGCACCTTCTCCATGCCGACGACCGTGACGCTGTTGTCCTTGGCCGTGGCGTTGGCGACCTCCATGCCGATGAAGGACGAGCCGACGACGACGATCTTCTTGCCCTTGGCCTCGCCGATGGCGCCGACAATGTTCTTGGCGTCGCCGACGTTGCGTAGCGTAAACACGTTGTCAAGCGTCTGGAACCCCTCGAGCGGGAGGTTGCGGGGCTTCCCGCCCGTCGCGAGCACCAGCTTGCCGTACCCGATCGTCTGCTTGCCCTTGGTCTCGACCGAGCGCGCCCGGAAGTCGACGCCTGTGACCTCGTCGTGCACGAACTCGACGCCGCCCGACTTGAAGAATTCGTCGTCGCGCCACTGCAGCTTGGCCACGTCCGTCATCAGGGCCTTGGACAGCTTGGTCCGGTCGATGGGCAGATTCCCTTCGCTGGTGATGACCGTGATGGGGCCCGCGAAGCCCCTCTCGCGCAACTCTTCTACGAGGCCGATGCAGCCGGACCCACCGCCGACGACGACGACCTTGTTTTGGTCGCCGGACGCCGTCTTCAGGCCACTACCGCTGCACTGGAACTTGGGCTTGCGGCGCCCGGACTTGATGGTGGTCTCGTCGCCCGAGACGTAGACGGCGCCGTCGCGCTCGACCACTTTGAAAACGGGAAGGGCGTCGAGAGCCGGGGCATCCTCGACGTCGCCCGTCTTGGCGCTGAAGCAGGCGCCGTGCCAGGGGCAGGTGATGCGGCCGGAGGTGGTCAAGACACCCTTGACGAGGGGGGCGCCGTAGTGGGTGCACTTTGGCCCGATGGCCTGGATCTTGCCGCCGGCGTTGACGAGGAGGACCTTTGCATCGAGGCCCTCGACCTCGACCTCGTGCTTGTCGCCCGGCTTGAGGTCCAGGGACGTGACCGACTTGAGCTTGTACTCCTGCGACATGGTTCTGACGGCGGTCCTTGCCCAGAGGTGGGATTTCGTTGCTGCTGCTGCTGTGGTAAGAATGCGTGGACGGAGCGCTTGACGAGCTGCTGTACCGAGTGAGGCAAATGGCATTTGACAGACGTCTCACTGCCGGTATCTAGAGAGGGGACAAGAAGACGACTGGAGTAGCAATGTTGAAAGGCGGTCGTGAAGCTTTCCAAGGTGCGGGTGGTATGGGTTGGATTGCTTTTAGGCGGCCCCTCACTGGCTGGTTCAGACTAGACTAGGTTGCGTTTGCACTTTTGGACCCATCAAATGTCCCGCAGTCAATGACGTATTCCCACTGCCAGCGACTAAAACTACCGCGATCGCCCATTTGACGGTTTCATCGGCTTTGGATGAAAGCAAAGTCGAGCAAAAAGCAACATGTCAACTCCAAGATACGACGTACTCCACGTCGACCCCCGCATTCTCCGCTCTCTCGGGAGAAGCAGGTCCAAAGTAGTCTGACTGGCGACACACACCGACAGTTACTTCTAGTCGACAGCATTCGATCTTGTAATACACATTAAAGGCTATGAAATGTCCAGATGTCTACTGGTGGTATAGAGGTAGGTACGTAGGTATAAATAAGCTTAGCAAGAAAGCCAGGGAAAGCCATCAGATCCCAATACCCAAAAAAAGAACAAAAGAAACCTATGACTCCTTGCTAATTCGTCAGATGCAAGCGTGTAAATGCCGCAACGCGTCAGGCCAGTGGCCTACAGATAAAATCTGTCATTACTCATTAAGAACCTCCCTCAGCGCCTCGCGGTCCACAACATCAGGCGTGACCTTGCTCGGGGGAGCCCTCCGCTGGTGAGCCGCAAAGTACTCCTGGAAGCCCGGGATCGCGCCGGCCTGGTTGATGCCGGCCGGACGTGAAACGTCTTTCGGCTGCTCCCGTGGTGACTTGGACCACACCGACGCCGGCGACAGAGGCGGCTTTGTGGCACCTGGTGTAGTCGTCTCTGTGGTCGTCGAGACCACCGTCTCCCGGATCTCGGGCACGGGGTCGCTGGTCGAAGATCCAGAACCTCCCCAGAGTCTCCAGGCAGCGAGTCTTCCCAACGCCGAAGTGGGCTGTCGCGGCGCGGCAACACCAGCGATGGAAGACGCAGCAGAAGACGATGGAGACGGACTCCCCGCAGAAACCACACGACTCCGTGGCAGCGCCAGGCCGAAGCCAAGGCTGTCCCTGAGGACCGCGCTCCCACGCTTCCCTTCGCCCATGACGCGGGACATGGTCGGGCTGGCCGTCACCGCGCTGAGCCCGGTGTCTGCTGCGGCGGCCGTGCCGAGGTGTCTGAGAGTGAGCTGACTCGGTCTTATCTTGAGCGTGTGGATGTCCAGCCCCCCAGACAAGGACATGATGGACTCGTGCGAAGCGGCGCGGTGAAGCTTCCTAGGCCCAGGTGCTCTGCCAGTCGTTGACGTTGGTGTGACTGACAGATCATCTCTGTAATCCGAGGTGCCCTTGGTGGACACCGTGAGGGGTTGGGACGACATGTGTGAGGATGTTGGCGAATGGGACATGTTCGCCATATTATCGATACCGTTGTTGATAATGGGGAGATCCTGCGTCTGCTCGATATCGAATGCGAGCGAGACCGTATCGTTGGGTGTTGGGGTCGATTGTCGGTCGACGTCGACCCCTGCGTCCGATCCGTTGCTGTCATGCGATGGCTGTTGAGGGCCGTCAGCGGACAAATCGGACAAGGGCGTCTGATAAGGCCTTTGGAACCCAGGTGACATGGAATCGGAGGTGATTGGGGATGTCGGGCATGATTCCTCCGGCATGCCACGGCCAAACATGGAGTCGCGCGGGTTTGAGCGAGGGGAAGTCGGCACGGATGATATCGCAGCATCCGACAGATTCTCCGAAAAGAGAGACCACCTGTTTGACGGCAGTGTGGAAACAGAGTCTCTGTACCCGTGCGAAATAGCGGGGCCTGGTGAGCCATCGCTCATTCGCCATTGTCCGCCTGGGGGAGTCGAGGGTGACCTCATTGGCGGGCTGAAGATGCTGGCACTCAGTCCATGGCGCCTCTTCTTGGGCTTCTTGGCTTCCTGCGGCTTCACATGGTAGTGGTGATGAATGTGGAGCTCTTGCGACGGCTTGGGCGTGTGTCGATGCACGGATGGTTTGCGGATCGGTGTCTCGTGGTGCATCTCGTTCTCGCGAGGCCCAAGTTCCGCTCGAAGAGTCGACGCAGTGCTGGCGTCGCCGTCTGCTACTGGCTGGTGGTAAACCAGTTGCTCCCTCAGCAGCTGGATCTCGTCGTTGCTATTGCTCAGAAGCTCGCGGAGCTCGGCGATTCCCAGCTGCAGATTGGCGTTGTCTTGGAGCAGATCGCGCACAAAGTGCGACACTGCCGGGTTGGTGGCTTTGCCATCACCGAGGCTCTTGGTCGCCGCAGCACCCTTGAGTCGGCCTGCTGCGGCGGTCAAGTCCCTCTCCATGGCGCTCTGCCTCTCTAGTCTCTGAACAACCTCGGCATGTCGCTCCCTCTCTTCCTTGGCCTCGGCCTCGATGCGCTCCAGCTGGTCCTGAAGGTTGGCAATACCACGCTCTGCCGTCTTCCACCTCTGTATCGCGGTCCGCGCGTCCCTCTGAGAGCTGAAGAGGTCGTTTTGGATCTTTTCCTGTTCCTGCTCCAAGTACTCGAGTTCCTTTTCGAGCTCTGCCGCCCGGACCACCGCACCCTCCAGCCTCCGCACGCTCAATTGCGATGAGAGAAGCGCCGCTTCGAGAGTCGAGATCTGCACCTCGGCGTCGGAGACGGATGTGTTGAGCGCCTCGAGCTGGTCGAGTAGCATGCGGTTCTTTTGGATTGTCTTGGCGTTGTCAGCCTCGAGGTCTCTCTTGTCGTGCTCGAGCTGGTCGATCCGCGTCGTGAGTTCGGCTCGGTCGCGATCGGCGTCTGCCATGTAAGCTTCATGGCGGGCGAGAAGGGCCTGGGAAAAGGTTAGGACTAGGTGCGGCGGTTGGTGCCAAAAGGGTGAAGCTGGGTTTGGGTAACCTCATTCCAGCGCAAATACTTGGTAACCACTTTGAGAGGGCGAGCTTGGCAAATGGATGGGATGAGCGCTAAAGAATTGTATCAGCCACATACCTGGCCCATTTTGGCAGCCGTGTGAACATCTTTCTCGACGCTTTCAAGGACGGAGCAGTTGTGTTTCAGAAAGACGCAGTCAGATCGGCCACAGCAGCACTGGATGTTGGAGGCTTCGGACCGCACAGCAGTTGAGATGGCAGCCATGGCATTGACCGTGACCGAGGCGGACGACTCGGACTCCATGATGGGTGTGGATTTTGCAGCCGTCTAGTCTTCTTTTTGAGTCGAAAGCCGCCTCAACAGTGTAAGGGCCTCACACAAACTGACGGGGCTGACGGAAGGGCGGCGTCCATCAGCATGCTGCATTAGTGTCCGACGGTTGGCTTGGTGGAGGGTTTTCGAAGCGGCTTGGGCGGCGGAGCCTGCGTCCCTCGACCCGCGTGTGCTGCTGTCCAGGGCTGACCGATAGACACCGAATCTTGTGTTATTTTTTGGATGGGATGCGCCAGAATAAGGTATTCGATGTAAAGGGACTCGACTTGTGCATGCACAACGCTCGAGACATGCAGGACGCCGGGCAGCGCCCTAACACCCCGCACAGCCGTTGGCCAAAGCACTAGCAGAGCAGGTTAGTTTGGTGAAGCCGAGCCTGCGATGGGTAGAGCGGGAGTAAAGGCGGTGCCGTGGGCTTTTGTTTTTTGGTCGTGGTCGTGGTTGTGAGGTGTGAGGACGCAAAGGTCGGGAGGGGCATGACAACGGCAGACAGACGGACTGACACAACAGACAGACACACAAGACATTGCTGTACAAAACAGAATGTAATGAAGCCCAAGCGGGCATTGGCAGCCAAGACAAACATGCCAGGGATCGTCGACGCGGTTTCTTTTTTCCTTTTTGTTTTGTTTTCCTTGGGCCTTTGATCACAAGTCATTCGCCTGCGTTCCAATGAAGGCCAGCCACAGGTAAAAGCGGGGTGGCATCGGTTCCTGTCCCACCAATAAATGAAATTATATGGAGTGAAGTGGATTCATTGACCCACCGGCCAGTCACAGCCAAATTACCGACTGGGTAATTTAGTTCCAAAAGTGGAAGCTGGGCCCTGCGATCCGTTCGCTACTTTCAGCTACTTTGGGCCCCTATCATCCCAAAAAAAAAAAAAAAAAAACACACACACACAAGTCGGGCCTTTGCAGGATTTCGACTGGGCGCTGTTCGAAACAAGCCAACTGGCCATCGAGGCCCGTCTTGGTTTGTTCGGAAATGGAAGAAACACGGTGTGGTCTGGAGGATAGTTCGCACCAATGATGTCACAGCAGAGGGCGTCGTGTCGTGGCGGCATCACATGATCCGGATCTATGTGCTGGCCGCCCAGATACGGAGCGCTGTATTGAACTGTCTGAACGTGCAGAAAACGATAGCTTTGGATCCATTTGCTTGCGGATGTTGCCGGTAATGACAAGCACAGGCTACCTGTAATTGTCAATGGCTGTCAAGTTCATCTATCCCGGCCGGGAATTTCTTTTCTTTTTGAGCCCTTGTCCGGTTTTCCCCTGGTTTTTTGTTCGTTTGTTTTGTTTTCGGTGTACTATGTAATTACCCTATTCCCCTCGTTTTATTTTTCAAGTCCGCAAACCTGTATACACAATGTTCGCGGCTAGCATGGATGACCCAGCGTATAGTACTGTTGACCATACGTTCTATAAACTTGTGTCCATCACGTCATGAATACAAGAACCTTTTGCTTTGCGCTATATAGCCGTTCGTGTTCCTTTAAATTCGTTTGTGCAATAAACTTGCTCAATGTTGCGTGAGTTTTAGCAAAAATCGGCTGGCGACAACAAGAAAACAAAAAGTATTACAGCAGATGGCGACATTCTTTGGTGAATCAGACTTTGCTTAGGCGATAGACCGCAAGCGGGGCAAATTCCAATTGATGCCGCCCCAACCATCTGATCGTCATTGACTTCTGTCCCAGCCCTCAACGTGAACAATCTCCTTCATCCAGACATGCTCACAACTCTCTAACCCTCTACCCCTCCTTGACATGGTGACCGTCTACCTCCCGATGCCGCAAGCGGAAGACCCCAACCCGTCCACCCCTGACGCCGTGGACCTCCTCATCCTCGGCGCCGGCTGGACCTCCACCTTCCTGATGCCCTTACTCGCCAAGTCCGGAATCAGCTTCGCCGCGACCTCCACCACAGGCCGCCCCGGCACCATCCCCTTTCGGTTCGACCCGGCCTCCCCCTCCCCGGAGCCCTTCCGCCCGCTGCCCGCCGCGACCACGGTCCTGATCACGTTCCCGCTCAGGGGCGCGGGCCAGAGCGCCTCCCTGACGAGCCTCTACCAGGCGACGCACCCGCGCTCGTCGCCGCGCTACGTCCAGCTCGGGTCGACGGGCATCTTCAAGTCGGCCGGCTGGACGGACGAGTCGTCGCCGCACGACGCCGAGGACCCGCGCGCCGTCGCCGAGGACGAGCTGCTGGCGCTGGCCCAGCCGCCCGCCACGGTGCTGAACCTGGCGGGGCTCTACGACGGCGAGACGCGGGACCCGCGCGGCTGGGTGGGCCGCGTCGCGCGGTCCAAGGACGCCGTGCGCGCCAAGGGGAGCCTGCACCTCGTGCACGGCGCCGATGTCGCGCGCGCCATCGTCGCCGTCCACCGCCACTTCGTCCCGGGCCGGCGGTGGATCGTGGCCGACCTGCGGACGTACGACTGGTGGGACCTGATCCAGGCGTGGGGCCCCGAGGCGAGGAGGCGGCTCGTGGCCAAGGGGGAGGACGTCGGCGCCGTCGAGGAGCTACAGTACGAGCGCTGGGTCGGGGAGCTGATGCGGGAGGATGGCGTTAGGGCCCTGCCGAGGAGCCAGGAGAGGTTGGGGAGGGTGTTGGATTCCCGGGCATTTTGGACAGAGATGGGTACCTGGCCGGTGATGGGGAGGGTTGCATAGGAAAAACATGGCTGTTATCATTCAACGCTCATGGAACAGATGCCGAGTAAATGGCATGACAGTATGTCTATTACCAAACAACGAAATCCAACCCGTTTCTTGCTATTCCTTTTTCCCATTCTTTTCATGCGCTCTCGCCTGCTTGCGCTTCCTCCACTTCTTCAGCTCGTTCAACAACCCTACGATCAAAGGAACGCCCACAGGACCCAGCAGCGGCAGATACACAGCCACCTTGTGCTCGTCGGGGAAATACAGCTGGCCAACCATGCTCTTCTCAAAAAACGCCTTGTCCGCCGCGACCTGGGCGATGCGGGCATGCGTCAAACCGGCGCCGGTGCCCAGCGCGTCGCACGCCTGGCGGAGGTGGCCGAGCGTGGTCGACACGCCGTCGGCGACGGTGCGCGGGATGGCAATGTTGGGAAGGGCGTTTGACAGGCGAGCCAGCGATCCGAGGGACGAAGAGGCGCGCACGACCAGATCGACGGACCGTATGCGCCGTAGGCCGGCCAGGCGGAGCGCGAGCGAGCTCGGGGTCTCGGGAGTTCCAAGGAGGGAAAGCAGGTGCGCGGTAAAGGTCGCCATGGGGGCGCGGAGAGATTCTACAGGAACATGGGCAGTGTCTGCGCTCTGCGGGACAAGGTATACCGCGCCCCACTGCGGAATCAGCCAGGACTGGGCCGTTGTCGTCGCATCCGACCCGGCATCTGTGGACGGAAGTGAGATGGTCTGTTTGCCGACATAGACGACAAAGTTGATGGTAGGCGCCCCGCCGATGGACGGCGACAAAGGCCACTCTGCGGCGTTTATAAAGGACGACAGGTCATCCTTGGTAAGCACCTCTGACTGCACTCCGGGCGCGGCATAAAGCTGCACCTGTGTGTCAATGGTGAAGTTGTGGATAGCGGAAAGGACGTCGAGGACGGGTCGCATATGTTGGTCGACGGCGGCTTCGATATCCCAGCTGCTCGGGGCCGCACCGGCGGTAAACATGGAAAAGGTGATGTGGTATGTCGGCGCATACTTGAGCGAGCGGGTCGAGCGCTTGGCCACGGCGGCGGCCACGGCCGGGTTTACTTCCGCGAGCTCCGGTTTCGCGGACCCAGAGGCCTCTGCTATGATGGTCGAGACTATGGCCTTCTCCTCGGCAAAGATGGCGTGGATTTCTCTGGCAATCTTGGATGCCAGAGCAGGTGAGGGCAGAGTCTTTTTGCCGTAGGTGACTTGCAGAACAGGCTGGTCCGGCTCGACCGCCAGAGATGTGGTATCACCTGGGGTCAGTCGGACCGTCAATGCCGTTTTCTCGTCGTCGAGCACAGCACCGTCGGCCAGTACGATGCGCAATGGCTGTTCGGCGGTAGTGTCTCCAGAAGACAGGTAGTTATCAAGAACCATCTGGGTCAACTGGATCAAAACGTCGGCCTCGTCTTGTCGAATGTCGCCCTTTTCGAGGGCGACGGTAAGGGGGAACTTCAAATCGCAATTCTGGAGAGCACACATGATCGTCAGCCATCCATCTTCGCCGAGGTCGCTCTTCATGTGTGTGGCGCATGTACGTACATGTTGCTCGGCCCAGCTCAGCATCTCGTCGACGGGCAGACTCGCCCGGTATACCGAGGTCGTGTACCACCATATTGGCAAGCCGAGGGACAGAATCAGTGCCCAGAAGGACAGAATCACGTATGTGCGCCGCCTGGTGTCGGAAGCCTTTTCCGGGGGAGGCTCTTTGGTGGCCTTGGTGACAGACGGTTGCGCTGCAGCATGGTCGAGATCCTGTGCGCCGGCGCCCTGCTGTCGTTGGTCATCGAGGTCCGGCTGGTGGGCGGGCTTGCGGTTTCGGGCTGACATGACGGCATTACCCGGACCGGGACCTGGTCGAGAGAGTGGCGGCGGCGGCGAGAGCTCGGTGGTGCCGTTTGGGGCGTGGCTGTAAACAAAGTGCTTCGTTTGATGACACATCAGCTCGTCTAGATTAGAAAGTGGATCCGGGTGGAGCGCCGGCGGAGAGAATTCGGCTTTGGTCACGTGCTGGCATCCAGCCCCGTCAGATGAAATTGGCGCAGAACCAACAGAACCAACAGAACCAAAAGTCGACATGAATCAGCATCAACAAAAGACTCAAAAGACTGTTTTTAATTTAACCGGGTGGACCTGAAAATGAAACTCTTGCATTATTCAAATTTCTCGACCCCTCCAACCGATATCTCGGGAAGGTGGTGTCGGTTTTCATCAATCAGCTTGTGGTTAATATCACCGTCGTCATCGCGGCCCTTGGTTTCGTTTGATCACGGCTTTCCGCGCCAATGCGGCAGTACAAACCAAGCTTTCTTGGCTGCCACTTGGCTCTACCTTGGCGCCTAGCGGCGCAACAAGTCGCCAAACGAGAAGTCGCCATTCTTCAGCCCAGTTTGCTGTTTAGCCGTTTTGCCTCTACACACCATCAAAGATGCACAAAGTCTACCCCGATCCCCCGCCCGGCTTGACGTGTCCCTTGATAAGAGACCAAAAGGCGAAACCCGGGTGTCATCGTATTGCTGTGGACCTTCCATCCTGGGGCAGCTCCGCCGTCGTCTACAGCGCCGATCGACCGCAAGAGGCAGATGGACTCGTGGAGGAGTCGCCCGAGCTGGCCACTCCCTGCTTGGGGCGCAACCTCGGTATGATAACAGTAAAAGGGCCAATTGCGTGATCCGCCGACCAGGGACAGGTCGGGTACTGTGGACAAGACCCAATTTGTATGGCCCGGACTGTTATGATACGACCAGAACTAAGGCAGGCGTGCTGATTTGGTCCAGCCAAACAGAGAGGGCAATTAGCTCGCCGAGGTACGTTGCATTGCCCTCTTTATCTTTTGCCCCCCCGTTTCCCACCTCGATTTTCGAGATTCAATGGTGTCTCGGCCCATGTAACCGTGACCTCGGTTGTTGGTCCGGTTGCTCCAAAGCTTGCTTGTCTGCAGTCTCGACTCGAGAGATCGGGACAAGGTTCAGACGGTTGCCCATAAAACCACGCGCGTGCCCTCCTTCTCTGACAGCACTTGGTCGGCACCCTACCACGTTGCACTCGCACTACCGTCGGGTGTTGTCGGTTCGTCGCAAGGGCAGTTTGCTTACAGCGACACATCCCCACCAGTATACGTTAGGTAGCGTAGGCGGACTTAGCCATCAACGCAAAGATGTGTAAGTCACAGGCGGCACCTCGTGTTGGCCACCAGCCAAAACTGACAATCGATCCACCCCTCCCAGCCGACGTTGAAAAGGAGGCCAAGCGGGAGCTCACCCCTCCCGGCGACGAACACGATGCTATTTATGCAGGCACTGTCGCCGAGGCCGACTACGAAGGCAAGCCAACCGACGAGGAGCTGTCCAGTTTGCGCCGCGTTCCAGGCGGCGTGCCCTTGGTCGCCTACCTGTTGTGCCTGGTCGAGTTTTGTGAACGTGCCTCCTACTATGGTATGTTTACCTGATGCCTACCTGATCGCAACTTGGGACTCTTTAACTCACTGCCTAATTACTTGCTAACGCGACTTTGTTCACTCCACAGGAGTCGTCTCGATTTACAGCAACTACGTCAACCGCCCGTTGCCCACAGACGGGGACGGCTGGGGTGCGCCTCCCGTCGGCACGCAGCAGACTGCCGGGGCCCTTGGCCTGGGCCAGTCAGTTTCCACCTCAGTCACCCAATCCGTCAGCCTCCTCGCCTACGCTCTGCCTCTCGTCACCGGCTACCTCGCCGACACCAAGACCGGTCGCTTCAACCTGATCTGGTGGGGAGTCTTCGTCATGGGCTTTGGACATGTCATTCTCGTCGCTTCGGGTGCCAAGGACCTCCTCTCCAACGGCCAGGCCAAGATCCCCTTCTTCATCGGCATCTACACCATCGCCATTGGCGCCGCCATGTTCAAGCCTAACGTGTCGCCGCTTTTGCTTGACCAGCTGACCAGCCATGTGCCCAAGGTCAAGACGCTCTCGTCGGGAGAAAAAGTCATCGAGGACCCGGAGCACAGCGTCGAACGCGTCATGTTGTGGTTCTACCTCATGATCAACATTGGCGGATTCATGGGCGTCCCCACCTCATACACGGAAAAGTACGTGGGCTGGTGGCTATCCTTCCTCCTGCCTCTGATCCTGTACCTGCCCCTACCCTTCGTCCTGATGTTCCTGAGGCCACGTCTGGTCATGCACGCACCCGGCGGCTCGGACCTGGTCAACATCTTCCGGGTGCTGGGCTACTGTCTGGGCCGGGGCGGCATCTTTCGCATCGGCCGCAAGGGCTGGTGGGAGCCGGCCAAGCCGTCGGTCATCGCGGCCAAGGGCGGCAGCGAGACGCGGTGGAACGACCAGTTTGTAGAGGACGTCAAGCGCACGTTTCAGGCGACGGGCATGTTCTGCTTCTTTCCGATCCAGTTCATCAACGACAATGGTCTCGGCAGCGCCCCCGGGCTCACCAGCACCATGATGGAGACCAACGGCGTGCCCAACGACTTGCTGAGCAACATGAACTCGCTCAGCATCATCATCGGCGCGCCCATCCTCAACTATGGACTGTACCCGATGCTGCGGAAGGCCAAGATCCACTACGGACCGGTGGCTCGCATGACTACGGGCTTCTTTGTCAGCACTCTGGGCGGCATCGGTTACTGTGTGTTGCAGTACTACGTTTACAAGATGAACCCCTGTGGATGGTATGGCGGCAGCGACCCTGTCTGTGTGGACAACGGGCTGGTCTCGCCCATCTCGGTGTGGTGGACGGCGCTCCCTTATGCGCTAGGTGGCATCTCGGAGCTTTTCATCAACGTGCCCGCCTACGGCATCGCATACAGCCGCGCACCTGTCAACATGAGGGGTCTGGTCTCGGCCATCAACCTCTTCAACACGGCCATCGCCTACCTCATCAACCTTGCATGCTCGCCCATTGTGCAGGATCCCTACTTGGTTTGGGACTTTGGCGGCCCGGCCATTGCTGGCGCAATTGTCACTGTCGTATTTGTAAGTTTTTGTATTGGGGATTTCATCTTTCTGAACAGTCATTTTCTAACATGTGCTTCCAATCTAGTACTTTTTGTTCCGTCACATCGACAAGGAGGAGTACATACTCTCGACTCAGGCCGAGGAGCTTCAGGGGCACGACAGCACCGGAACGGGCAA
>JASAOQ010004221.1:0-17610 GCA_031306065.1 Pseudopyricularia cyperi | reverse complement strand
GTTGCAAAAAAAAAAAAAAAAAAAAAAAAAGCAGAATAAGATAAGGCGTGATGTGCCGATACCCATATGCAAATCGACGTTCCAACCGCATGAAGCACGCGCAGCGATATCATCCATTACGCGGTATTTGAAATGAAAGCTGAGGCTCAGGATGCTTCGCCTTGTTGTCGTCCCTTGTTTCCGCCCCCGGCTCGCCAGTGCCACCAAGTACAGGCTCGACCCCGATCTTTCTCATCATCCGGATGCTGGGTTTGGCCTCGTGCCTCTCCCTAGCCTCCTGCTCAAGTACCTGCTTCTCTCGCGCGGCACTCTGGCTCTTGTCCTTCTCCAGCTCCCGCCGCCTGGCGACCTCGTCCGGCGCGACGATCTTGTCCTTGCCGTGGACCAGCTTCTGAGCGAAACGCTTGCTCTTCCGCCTTGTGCGGACGTAGACCTCAAGGCCGACGAGCACCGCATAACTCTTGCTTATCGATACGTGGGACATGTCGACCCCCATGTCCTTGAGTGACTTGACAAAGGCACGGAAGTTTGCGGCGGGGGGTCGATAGTGCCCGCTGAGCGGTGAAAGCGACTTCAGCCTCCCGTCTTTGATTTTGATGAGCCCTGCTGCGGATATCCGACTGCCCTGCAGGAAAGACGAGTGCTGGAATGCACCCGAGTCCTTGATGCCGACGTATAGTCTGAAAGACGTGTCGGCCACGAATATCCAGGTGTTCTTTCTTACGGACTTTCGTAGCATCTTGTTAAAGATGGAGGCGGCCGACACATAACTAACCTTCTGGATACCTTGAGACTCGTCCAACGTTGGGTTCGCATACTTGGCCGCTCGAGCGGCCTCTAGCTCGGAATCCGAAGCTTCGACAGCAGAATTAGCGCCGGGGCCGCTGGGGCCGCTGTTGCTCCCGCGTTGGCGTCGCGTGCTCTGTGTAGTCCCTGGCTTGTAGACCGGGGTGGTGTCATTCCTGGGCACAATCCCGTGTATCGAGTCTCTCCAGTCCACAGTGGTGTCTATCCTAGCACCGGTCTTCACCCAGCAGAGACGGCCCTCTGAATCGATCCTGACCAGGTAGTACTTTCTCTCCTCTCGACTCAGGTACCGGACCTGCTCCCTCTCGAGCCGATCGCGGGGACAACCCTCCATTTCCACGTTGCGTCCCTCACCATAGTCCAGCCAGTAGAAAAAGTTTTCGTGTGTGTCCGACTTCTTCCACTCGGCGTGATAAGTACGCAGATTCGAGCCGTACCGGTGTTTTAGATCAACCATCTCGAGGAAGTACTGCAAACCCATGGTCTGGGCAGCCGTTTTAGACCTGGCCCTTGACGCCTCTCTGCGTTTCTTGGCCGCCTCACGCGCTTCCTCGTCCAAGTTGCTCCGCAGGGACACGATAGACTCGTCCGAGCTGGAACCCGAGTCCGAATCCTGGTCTCCGCCAGCCCTCCTCGCAACGATTGCCGCCTTCCTCCAGTTCCGCCTTGCGGCAGCCGAACGTACCCCGGGATCATCGTGCTGCAAACCGCCAGCTCTGGCGCCGACAGACCCGGCAGAGTCGGAGCGTGGTCGTGGTTTGGTGATCTCGCGAAAGCGGGCCTCGCGCAGAGCGTGAGTCCATCTCGTGTCGGCGTCGATGCCAAGCCCTGCCATCTGTCTCCGCGTCCGATAGCCGCGGTAGGTTCTCTGGATCAGGGTGGCGGCGCGGGTCAAGAGTATGTCGTCGATTATGGTGGGCCTGCTGCCCTCTAAGGGCTGGCGAGGGCTCGTCCGGCCTTCTGCCACGGACGCCCGAGTCGGCAAGCCCGCATCGATCGAGACGCGCTTTTGTTCGCGAGAAAGGCGCCTGATTTCCTCCTCGCGACGGTGCTGTATAATGGCGATGCGGTTGAACTCTTCAGCCGAGGGCGGCAACAGCGACTCGATGTATTCCCGGTTTGATCCCGGAGAGCTTGCCGCCACCAAGCCAATGGAATCGGCTTCATCGCCCGCGGCTAGGCTGCTGCTTTTTGGAGGAGGGGTTGGCAGGTTTGTCCGCTCGGCGCCAGAATCCGCTGGCGGCACGGATGATTCGTCTTGGGCCATGATTTTGTTCGGCCCAGTGACAGCTGTGAGATGACACCCACATCCACGCAGATAGATGGGAACTTCAGGTACAGGTCGAGGGAGCTATTCGGTTCACGTATACGTGCACCAAGAAGCGATTTCAAGGACCAAGAAACGAGTTGGCATAGCACAGGTAATTAAATACCTAGGCATGGGTATTTACAAGGAAGGAGGAAGCCAGATCCCCGAAAATGGATCGTGGTGATGCGGGGGGGATAGATATAACCACCAATTGGGTCCGTGTAGGCAGCTACCTACCTACCTACCTTGAGTGCTTTGGGAATCGGGTGACGATAAGGCAGCGGCTCTTTCGGACGAGGTGAGGATCAGAAGATCATAGCAAACCCTGATTCCTTGGCATCAAGTGAGGCCATCCATCGGCTTAGCTAGCTAAGAAAAACATGATTGCGCTTCTGTCATTGCATTCGGGAGACACGCGGCCAGCTATTCTAGTCTGGTCGAATTTCTCGATCCATGTGACTGGTTTTGGCTGATGGAGGAGTCTGCAGCCATAATGACGCAACATGCGGCGGACAATCAAGTCTGGAAGCTAAGAGGTGCGCTGCCCCTTGACTACGGTCAAAGGCCGAGACCCGTATTGCTGCCAGCCTGCCATAAAGATGGAGGGAAAAGAGCAAAAGACCACAAGCTTTGATGCAGCAATTGCTCTCTCTGCTCGGCCAAAAGAGATTGGCAAAGTCCTTGGTGTTTGTAGCCCGTTGCCGGGCTGGGGCTGCTTGCTATTTATTTGATAAGACACAATACGGTGGCGCGACAATTGAAGGTTGGTTGGTTGTTGGTTGGACATTTTGCTACTTGTATTCCACATGGCAAAACAAAACAATTGACGCGTAACGCCATAATCTTGGGTATTGGGTGTAGATGAGAAGAAGTGAAACAGAAGAAGAAGAATAAAAAATAATCAAGAAAAAGACATAAACAGCCGCCCTCTCTCTCTCTCTCTCTCGCCTTGGAGCAGCATCAAGGGTTGAATCAGATCAAATGCGACGCATGCGAGCGACCATGGAGCCGCTGCGCTACCAACAACGCCTACCGCAAACCCACAGACAGCCCATTCATTCACTAAAGCCACCTCGGGATTCCGACGACAACACAAGACAACAAACAGAACAACAACGCGCATTTTTCTTCTCCAAGACGGCTGCCGTCCAATTGAGATGCAATTGGGAGCAACATGATCCGCATCTTCCGCATCTTCCGCACCTTCAATGGCCTCCCTCACGCGCTCCAGGCGAGCTGAAGGCCACAACACCTACTCGACCCTACAGACAACAACGACGAAGACGACGACGACAACGACGACGCGATTTGCCAACACCACCACGACTGCCAACAGCGCCGGTGGCAACAATAATAACAAAAAATTGACCTATCCACGTGGAATCTCCCAAGCATCAAAACGCCGCCGGGACGACCACCTCGAGAAGCCTTTCGAAATCAACCCCCTTCAATCGCCCAAAAGACAGCGACTTACCATCAATTTGTCGTCGTCGCCGAACCCGCTGTCGCAACCTCGACCGACCGCGCCGCCGCCACCTGTCCCTCCCTCCCAACAACAACAACAACAACAACAACAACAACAACAACAACAACAACAACAACAACAACCCCCCACGTGCCCGCAGCCGAGCGGAGACGCTTGCACAGCGGCTCTGGGTCTGCCTGACACAAAGATCAAAACGACCACGAAGCCAATACCGGCAAGACCAATCCAAGGAGATAGAATCCCAACCCGAGGTCGCCCACCACGCCCACCAACATCGCCGCCCCCGCCCCCGGCAT
This sequence comes from Pseudopyricularia cyperi, assembly GCA_031306065.1. Classification (NCBI taxonomy): domain Eukaryota; kingdom Fungi; phylum Ascomycota; class Sordariomycetes; order Magnaporthales; family Pyriculariaceae; genus Pseudopyricularia; species Pseudopyricularia cyperi. The sequence continues at coordinate 13,712 of JASAOQ010004221.1, read as the reverse complement.
CACATATTCCCCGCGCACATAGCACCGCCAAGCAACCACCACCACCGCAGGCCACAGCGGCTCCGAACAATATAGAGTCTTTCAATTCCATACCCCGAGAGCGAAATGCCGTGTCCCGTGAACTGGGCAGTTTGCAGGCCAAACCCGCCGAAGCAAAGACCACCGAGAGACGTAAACTACGTTCACAGGAAAATACCCGGCTCAAGAGCGATCTCGCGGCATATTTCCCAGATTACGACGAGGTCGTTGGAAATGACCCGAGGCAAGACAGTACGTCACCTCTCACAATCCTCCCCCTTTGAACTGAAAACACTGACGGTTTTCCTCATAGATTTACTCGAGCCTCAAACTCCTATAATAATAATCGACGATCAAGAGCCCGAAGCTCAGAACCGAGACCCAGGAAACGACCAGCTATTTACCGTCAGAAGCTACGGCGACGACCTCTTCTCCAACCTCGTCGACACCCAGGTGTTCGACCTCGGCTTTCTGCAGAATCAGCTCTCGGTGGACGACCACAACGCCGACCCCTTACCGGACACTCACTTCGAGCCGATACACAAGCGTGCCGAACGCGCAGAGCGCTCGGTGCGCAACACGGAGCGCGGCAGGGCCCAGCATGAGAAGGAGCAGATAGTGCGCCTCCTGGCCGGGCTCCAGGGCCACGACTGGCTCCGTGTGATGGGCATCAGCGGCGTAACGGAGAGCAAGAGAAGGGAGTTTCAGGGTCCGCGGCAGCATTTCATCCGCGGCTGCGAGGCCATCCTGCACAAGTTCCGGCAGTGGGGCGTCGAGGAGAAGCGACGCAAGCTGGAGAAAGAGCGGGCCGTCGCTCGGCTTGCTCCATCCGAGAGCGGCGGGCGGCCGCTGCCCAAGGCCGAGGTAGGCGACACGGCGGGGGAGGACCAACGAGCCAGGGATGAAGTCCCGGACAGCGACGCCGAAAGTGGCGTCGACGGGATGCCCGATGGCCAGTCTGCGGACGAATCACCGGCCCGCGCACGTTCCAGGAAACAACAAAAACACGAAAGAACCCGCTGTCTCCCCGCACCGCTCGAACTGGCGCCACCCAAGCCCTTTACGTCTTTTTTCGAAAAGAAATACATGCGCGACGCCGCCCTCAGCAAGAACCGTCGGAAGGGACGGACGGTCCTAGCGTGGGGCCAAGTCGTCCCCGACATGTGCGAGGTGGACTTTGAGTTGCCGGAAGAGTTCCTGGACGAGGAGATTCTGAGGAGGAATGCAAGGCGCAAGAGGCGAGACAAGAGAGGCGTGCTCAAGCGCTGATGTGCCAACTCGTGCGTCGTGGCCATGAGTTGATAGGTTGCTGGCATATACAACGCATCATGGGTTTTGCTGGTTTTTCGTTGTAGCATGATACCAATGTCCAAGTGTAAGATGTAACTAGTAAGCTCGGTGCCGTCACTACTAGTAAAACCATGGTGAAATGTTCCTTTTGATCGGATGAAGTCTGTATCATTATCGACTCTCAAACGAATGCCTCTTCCATCACCTCTGTGCTTGCTTTACAGTCACACATGTACAGGTGCGTTTCACTTCGTGATGATGCACATCTCACCAAACAAATAATGCCAGTTTAACTATACAATGGTAGTAATCCTTAGTGTACGACGCACATGACGCCCGTCCGGTTCCAGCTCACGCACTCAGTATCATCGGTAGTTTCCCATGCCTTTGATCCCTAGTGTATGCTTCCAGACCCAGCGAAAAGAAAGAAATCCGACCGCGACTTCAGTTATCTATATGCTGGGAAAACGCCGTCCATTTCCCTCATCTCGAAGCCATCGGCCGTTTCTCGTCCTCGTCGTCATCGGAATCGTCCCCAATGACATGATGCTCGTCGTCATCATCATGTCTGCTGCCGCTGCCGCTCCCGCTGCCGCTGCCTTCAGCCCGGTCGCGGTACTGCGCCGCGGAGAAGTCGTCCTCATCATCACTTCCTCCAGCAAAGGCGTCGTATAGCTCACCGCCTCGTGTCTTCCGGCCTTTCTTGCTTCCAACAAAACCCTTCTCATCACGGTTCAGCCCCTCGGCTTCCTCCTCGTCAAGTAGCTCAAACTCGTAGTCATCCCTTGGACTGTTGCGGAGCCTCCGCTGACGGGCCATGTAGAGATAAACGCCCAGGCCGACGCAAAAGACTACAATCAGACCCAATGCACCATATATCCAGGCCTGAGTGCGCGAGGAAACCCCAAACGTGGGCAGGAATGACGGAAGCCATGACGAGTTCGACTGTGAAGCAGGGCTTCCGCTGACGGCTGACACTGGATCAGTGACCTGGGAAGCGGGGGACCCTGCGCCGCTCGGCTTGTTGTTGACCGGGCGGTCAGGGTGGTTGGCAGAAGGGGTCGTGATGGGGTCGCTCGGGGTGGATGCAGAGCCTGGCGGCAGAGTAGTAATCTGAGCTGCAACAGTAGTTGTAGAGGGCTTGTCGTGGTCGTTGTCATCATCACTTGTTGGCATGGGGAGAAGCACGGCCTTGGAGGCGTCGATGGCTTCGCCAAACAGCTTGAGATGCCAATCTGTGAATGTGCCCTGGAATTCATTGACCTTGGTATCTTTGACCACGACAGTCCAGGTACCAACACCTGATTCGCCCCAGTGAACCACGCTCATGAAGGTCCAGTCTTTGTAGCCCTGCTTGGCGTTATCGAGGCGCCGTTGCACTGATAGATGGCTGACGACTTTGTTGGGGCTGATGAGATCCACGCTGATATCACCACGACGAGAGTGTTCCACGTTCATGGTCACGGTGACATGCTCAAGTCGCTCCAAATTTGCCTGGACAAGCATATCTTTGGTGACCTCAAACGTCGCAGCCAAGCCGACGTCTCCCTCAGGTATGCTTTGTTTAACGTGGATCCAAGGCGAGAAATAATAAGCCTGTGGCTTGACGAGCTTCCATGATTTGGAAGCTTCCACAATGCCGTAACTATCGACCTTGCCATACCCGTAAGTGTGGCTGTACTTCTTGCCTATGGTTGTGTCCTGCCAATCGCCAGAGTCTAGGTTGATGGGCACGGCAGTCATGAAGGCGAGGTACTGCATGTCTCTCCACGTGAGATCTGGGCGGACCTCCAAGACGAGAGCAAAGATTCCCGCAGCCAAAGGAGCTGCGGCCGATGTACCTCCATGCCCATTGTAGCACTGATTGGTTCCGACGTCGGTAGTATGCTGATTGTGTTTAATTGTCGTTAGTAAAAAAAAAAAAAAAAAAAAAAACAAGCAAGCAATGGGCGGGAGGTGATACTTACAATAGCATCACCACTTCCGGACGAGTACGTAACAACAAGGTTGGCGGAGCAGGACTCGGAGTAGTAAGGATGTATGCCCTTCCTGTCTATGGCGCCCACAGTAATGCTGTAGATGCTGTTCGTATAACCGTCAAAGTTGCAGTTGTCGTCATTGGCAGCTCCGTTCCCACTAGCAAAAACGTATATTGAGCCCTTGCCGTCTCGACCCTTTTGCACAGCATTTAGCATTGCGCGGCGAATCAGAATCCCTGGGGCGTCCATGCTTTTTCCGTCATCAGGAGGTCCCCATGAGCAAGAGTAGATATGGTTGTTGTGGAAGTCATAGTTCAAAGCCTCAGCCTCATCAGCGTCACTGATGAGCTTGCTGAGGATACGCAGCCCCGAGACCTTGGACTCGTAGGCGACACCCACACCACAGACATCGTTCCGTACGGCGGCCACCTCGCCAGCACAGCGAGTGCCATGTCTGTCGTCTGACAACCTAGGCTTGGGCTCCGCAGTCCTGTCGTTGAAGTCCCAGGAGCCCTTGGCATAGTAGTTGCCCTTGAGATCGTCGCTGTACATGTCCAGGCCATCGTCGACGATGGAAACAGTGGCGTTCTTTCCAGTAACGCCCTGCAACCAAACGTCGGTGACATTTACATCATGTCCGAGTTGGACAGGGTTGAACAAATGCCATTGTTCATGGAAAATCGGATCTTGTATGTTTAACTTCTTGGCGATTTGTGTCATCTTCTTGACTGCGTTTGCGTCCGGGGCATCCTCTTGGCGCGCCAGGAAAGGGCTCGGACCAGCTAGAGGAGCCGGTGGGATTCTTTTCGGCCAGGGGCTCCGCAACGCCTGCTTCTCCGAAAACAAGATGCCATCCAAGTCGGCACTTGTAGATGCACTGCGCTCTACCAGACTGCGTCTTTGTAGCCCCCGCTTGACAATATCGTGCGACGCCATTTCGCTGGAGAAGACGTGATGACCATCAAGCTCGCCGAACTGACCCTCGTATGTCAGACCGAGTTCTCGCGCGATGACGGCGGGTGAGGCCTCGGAGGCGAGATGAAGGACATAATAATCGCTGGTTTCGAGATCGCGTGCGGCAACTTTGGGGTGTGCGGCGAAGGCGGATGCCACACCCAGAAGGGTGAGGCCGAAGGAGAGCCTCATTGTTCGGCAAGAGGCTTTGGGCTGACTTGGGAGAACCGATTCTTAGGCGTCGGGCGTGGAAACGAGGACCAAAGGAATGGCCGGGGCGTTCAGTGATTGAATGGCATAGGACGACACTGGGCTTTTGGGAAATGTGGCTATGTGGCCAATTCAGAGTTGGACAAAAGAAGCCTGCTTCAATCTGTCAGCACCCCGAGCGTGAAGGGGGGAGACAGGAGGTCAAGGTAAAAGTCTCAAGTCCCAAAACAAAGGAAGTCAATATTAATGCAGCGGAGCGAGAATCAGAAGGAAAGGAAAACAGAAAAAGGCTAAAAAGTTCGGAAGAGGGGCTGAATAAGACGGAATCGCGACGTTTGAATAGAGAACGAATGGGATCAGCCGGCGGCGCAAGACTGAAGGAAGTTACGATGGGAGGGATGGGATGGGTAAATTGTTTCAAGCGATTCCAAACCGAGGTGCTATTGGAGGTCAGTAATTAATTAATTACGTGGTGTTCGTTTCTAGTAATGATGGGGACGTGGTTCATGAGCTTTTGGTGCGCAGGGTCCATTACGCCACCGCAGGCGAAGCAGCAATAATTACGTGAAAGTCGAGTTTGTATCTACTGCTGATACTGTGATATAGCCAGTCTCTTCCCGTAGCCACACGGTATAAATAGAGTAAGTGCCGCGACTGTGCAACCGGTGCACCGCCACATCCCGATCGGTAAAGGTACGGAACAGAGCTGGAGATACTTATATAGGGCACCTAATGAACAGGGCGGTAATCAGGCGGTAATTTGGTTTGTAGATGCACATTTGACGGTCGGTCCTCCATCGTTTTATATCGGGTATAGGCTCGCAGCCATGACGGGTTGCGCAGCGGGTGCACACTCGAAGCAAGGCGCCGTCAGCCGCCAGCCACCGATTTTTTTTAGGCTAGCCAAGGCCAATCGTGAAGGCCTAAACCAACAGGTTCGCACAATCCCACTCTCATCCTCACGGGTATCAGTAGCATATTCCATGAATGCCATGAGTCCATGATACGTTGATATATTTTCGATTGAACAACCAAAGCCTCACCGCTTACAAAACATTGAGCCGCCAAAATACCTGATCCTAAATGAACTGCCTGGGTACCTAGTCTCGATAGGTATTCAGGTAAAGCAAGGAAAGGCAAGGAACCTACCTACCTACCTATGTAGGTACATATTACCTACGTACCTTATCTGCGAGGCAGATGTCGGTCACTCGCCGCCACCGTTGGGTATCATTCGACCGCTTGCATGGCTACCTGCCGGAATGTCCTCGTACGTTCCGCCTTGTCAAGAAGGGATGCAAAAGAAATCACGAGCACCAAATGCAATTAATATTCAAAGGACTGGAGAGGAATAATGTCTTGCTCCTCCTCGAACCTGGAGCCGCCCCCACCCCATGTCGCACAAAACCTAGGAGCCTAGATACCTCGCACGAACTGCCCCGTCTCCACTCGGATGCTGGCCGGTCCCAATCACAGCTAGCGAAACCGGGTTATTCCCCTGTAGATTGGGAGGCTGGTTCAACCTCTCGATTTCCCGTTGCGCTGCCCCTTGTCGCCGCCGCTGCTTGCTGCCGGCGCTTGTCTGCATCTCGTCATTTTCTTCAGGGATCCTCTTTTCCCCCAGCCTTGCGTTTTATTTCTTCCGCTCCCTCGCATCTGGGCGCCCAGTGTCTGCCATGCTTCTTCCTCTTAAACACGGCAAGACATGTTCTACTGACCCGGCACGGGTAGACTCTGTGCGCGCGGGTGTTTGCATCTCGCCATTCATTATTATTCGTCAAATCTTTGACCGCTATGTGCTACCTGTACTAAGCCATTAAGCTCCAGGGCAGCTGTGCTTCATACACCCGTCTCTACATACACCTACCTATCTTACAAGCCTATTCCTTGTTATCGTCCCTGTTCTGCTAGGGCCGCGCTGGCACCTCCCGTCGGTCGACCCCCTCGCGCAAGCCTCCAATCACTTGATTCCACGGCGCGCCATTTCACGCGGTCTTCCTGTTGGCCATGTCGAATCCTCGATCGCCGGCGCAGTCGCAGTCGCAGTCAGCGCCTTACTGGGGCGAACTTCCCCCACCCAAGGTCCACCAGAGCAACCGGCCGCCGTCGCTCGATGCTGCCGCTCCTCGACCAAAACGCGGCTCTGTGCAGACCGCTCTAAGTGCTTATACCGAGTCCACCATGAGTCATTATGCTACTCCAACCCGCTCTAGTTTCGGTGCTCAAGGTCTAGCTCCTAGGCCTCCATCGCTCCCGTACGGAGCCGAACAATACCCAGTTGAACCCGTTGAGGAATATCAACTCGTTGGCAGCCGGCAACAGCATTTCGAGGGACAGCCTTATTCCGAAAGCTTCGAGTCTTCTCCGAATCATCCTTCCGGCTTTCAATCTACCTCCAGAACCGGCGCAATGCCTTCCACCGGTGCGCAACCGGTACTCAACGCCGGCCCGGCGCGCCAGAGAGGGCCGGAGAGTCAACCGGGGATGGAGTCAGACGAATCCCGCTTACGAGTTGTAATTCCAAGTCGTTCTCAGAGCCAACGGACCTGGTCTTACGACTCTGCCGCGGCTTCCAACCCGCGTCGAAGATCGAGTGCAGGCGTCGACCCCAGCATTGGTGGGCAGAAGAAAAAGTTCGCAACTGACAGGTCACCACTCCAGAAGCTTGAGCTGACGCTTGACAGCATCACCAAGGAGGAGAAACGCGCCCGCGTGGCAGCAGCCGAGGAGCGCGCACGCCAAAGAGCTCTCGGCGCTGCTGCAGAGGTTGCTGGCCCGGATCAGCCGCAACGCGCCGCCGCCACCGAGCCCCAGAGGCGCTCAGCGTATCAGCCCTCCAAGGAGATGCACAGGGGTCCGTTGACTCAGAACCCGCCTGAAGACAGTCAGGAGACTGAGCTCAAAGTGCCTCTGCAGCTATCGGAGGGACAGCGCGCCGCGTCTGGAGCTCCAATGCGCCATCTCAGCTTCCGGGAGCGCACGGCCAACAGCAATGACCTTCACCTGCCCGAAGTAGATGAGGATCAGAAGCCACCCGCGATACCGCCAAAGATCCCGATTAGAAGTGGTAGCAACAAACTCCGGAAGTCCCCTCCAGGGGAGCGGAATCAAAGAAAACCGTCATTGTCTCAGACAGCACGTGGTGACCAGAAGCAACCAAGACTTGAACCCCGGCCAGGCCCATCTGTGCGCATAGATGCGCCGCCAAGCCCCCCGGATTACTTCACATCCGCATCTGCTCCTTCGTCCGAGCACAGGTCCCCGGCTTACACAATAGGCGGCAATCAGGTATCGCCGGGCAGCAGCCCTATCGCGGAGAGGATCCCTCCCAAGAGAACAACATCCGGAAAGCTGGTCAAGGCGCCAAATCCGAAAAGCAAAGCTTTCCGAAATAGCCTGCCACCTCAGCACACGCCCCCTGGATTGGCTGATGGCGCTCGTATAAACGAGCAAGCACCGGCCAGGGGGACTGTTGCTTTTGCTGGCCCTTCAACTGTCGCAGCTGCCATGGCCACAACTGGAGAGGGGCCTGCTCAAAGAAAGACGCCCGATGAAAGCGACGATGAAGACTCTGTTGCAAGCGAGGGTGGCCACTTTTCGCGGCTGGTTTTTGGCCATAGGGACAGCCTCAGGCCCGGACAGGGCTTGTTCCAAAAGACGACGTATCTTGACGAATGGAGCAAGGCAACCATCGGTACCCTTTCCGGCGAATTGTTGGACCTTGGCGGTGTAAAGGAGAAACCAGCGGACCCGAACCAAGCCTGGTGGGAGACTCCACCATCCAAGCGAAGGGGATCGACATCGTCTCGTCCGAGAAAGGCTGAGGCTTTTGATGGCGAATACGATGAGACTAACGGTAAGCAAAATTATTTTTATTAGAGTGGGGAAGTCAAGCAGGGAAATGCAGTCATGCGTCGCGACACTCGTGTCTCCTGAGCTACGAATGCAATGCCTCGCGTGCGTTCAGAGACTTGCGCGACTTGGGCAAAGCTTGCCAAACGGCAGCGGCTTTGCCCAAGCGGCCCTGCCCCACGACGAGGCTTGCAGTCCACTCCCTTCATGGACCTGGCGTCAACAGTGGTCGAGCCGCTTGGAACTAGGCGTGCGCAGCGTTCTCTTCCACAGTTTATGTTCCAAAGGACTGCCCCTCCGCCAGTCTCATTCCAGAATCTGAGATGTTTGTACTGACTTTACCAAATATCTTGCCTGGATATACAGCTCCGACGAGATTCAAACCGCCACTTTACCTCAAGTGTGGCCCTCTGCTTCGATACAGTGGGATCCGTACAGAGCGCGGGGCACCCCGGTCTGCCGGGCGGGCCGTCCCGGTTCTGGAACGAGAAACATGGCGGGGAAGCATCCTCATCGTCACCTCCGATGATGAATCATCCTACGAGATCGCGCCGACGCTGCGGTTGTTTGCCCAGCCCATCGAGCTCCTACCCCCGCCTCCTGAAATTGTGAGCGACGATCAGGGCTTGGCACCCGAGTACGTCGACCCTATTGCCGGCCACCCAAAACTGGGTAGGAGTGGTGAGACTCTGTACGTGCGCCCAATAGACCACCTGGATGAGGCCACGGATCTTTCGAGAGATGAGACGGACGAGGGATTGTTTGAGAAGAGGCGGAGTCCGCCCGATTACCAGCTAGACGACGGGGCTACCGAGCCAAATGGTTCGTTTGCTTCACGCAGGCAGCGAGCCAAGTTGGACGGAGAGAAGCTTGACAGGTACAAAGATGTGCGCGGTTTCCGATTGCACGCGGAAAGGGGCTGTACGTTCTGGCGATTCAACATCGAGGTGGAGCTTAGGGAGCGCGAGCAGCGGATCGCATATCGAATAAACCGTGGCCCATCGACGGGCTTCTGGGTACCTGCAAGAGGCCAGTCGATGAACATCATGTTCCACAGCTGTAATGGATTCAGCGCGACTGTCAACCCGGACGACCTGAGCGGACCTGATCCGATGTGGCGCGACGTGCTCAACACACACCAGACGCGCCCCTTCCACGTCATGGTAGGCGGTGGTGACCAGCTCTACATGGACCCCATGATGCGCGAGACCAAAATATTCAAGGAATGGATCGACATGCGAAATCCGATGCACAAGCATAACGCGCCCTTCACACCACAGCTTCAGGACGAGCTCGAAGCGTACTTCTTGGACCGGTACAGCATGTGGTTTTCTCAGGGCTTGTTTGGAATGGCGAACTCGCAGATTCCCATGGTGAACATCTGGGATGATCACGACATCATCGATGGATTCGGCTCGTACCCACACCACTTCATGTCATCGCCCGTGTTTTCTGGCGTTGGCAACGTCGCCTTCAAGTATTATATGCTGTTCCAGCATCAAAGCATACCTGATGAGCTGGAGGCTTCCGAGCCCAGCTGGGCACTGGGCACTAATCCGGGGCCATATATTACCGAACGCAGCCGGAGTTTATACCTGTCCTTGGGAGGAGACGTCGCTTTCCTAGGTGTCGATTGCCGAACGGAGCGGACCCATGACGAGGTTATGAGCGACGATTCATGGCAAAAGCTCATGGACCGATGCTATGATGAGATTGTCAAGGGGCGGACGAAGCACCTGCTTGTGCTACTTGGGGTACCGATCGCTTACCCCAGACTTGTCTGGCTGGAAAATATGTGAGTTCTACGCATCGTGCCACGACCCTTGCAAAACGATGACAACTAAGCACTAACAACGTGGCCCTACACTCAGCCTGACATCACGCCTGTTCGAGCCGGTGAAGGCATTGGCCAAGATGGGTCTTATGGGTGGATTGCTGAACAGGTTTGACGGCGGCGTCGAGGTGCTTGACGATCTCGATGACCATTGGACGGCCAAGCATCACAAAAAGGAGCGCAAAATAATCATGGAAGACCTTCAAGATCTCGCCGCCGACCGCAGCGTCCGCGTGACCATTCTCTCGGGCGACGTGCACCTCGCGGCAGTCGGCCAGTTCTACTCGGATCCAAAGCTCAATATCGCAAAACACAAGGACTTTCGCTATATGCCAAATATCATCTCAAGTGCCATAGTCAACACGCCACCACCCGACATGCTGGCCGACGTGCTGAACAAGCGCAACAAAATACATGTTCTGGACAACGACGAGGGCGAGAAAAGGCAGACATGGGAAGACATGATTCCTCTGTTCAACCGTGGTGTGGACGGGAAACCCAGGAACAACAAATGCCTCCTTCCCCATAGGAATTGGTGCGCCATCAGGCACTATGTTCCAGGGGACACGCCGCCACCATCGCCTGGGATCGAGGAGTGGGTCGATCCGATGGCGACGCAACCCAAAGGAGGGATATTCCGGCGACTGTCAAAGAGGAATACTACAGACGTGTCAAGGCCACCAGTCTCTGGAGGCGGGGGCCTCTTCCGGACCTTTTCACGCACCGGGCGCGCTTCAGCCGATGATGTCGGGCCTCGTCCCCCTCAACCTCCCGGACCAACCCGAACTATGTCTCTGACGCGCGGCGACTTCCCATCGGACAAGCCTTCCGGTGGTGGCGGTATAGGAGGGCTTATTCGCCGGCTGAGCGGCAGGGGCAAGAAACAAGCAGTCGAGAAAGCGAACATGGCCGATGACGGTGGCATCAACGGACAGTGGGGTTACTACAGTGAAGAGGACGACCAAGACACAAACATACCGCCCGCTGCCGCGAGGAGACTTGGGTTGAGGGGTGGAGGCGCTCCCGCAAGAGGCCACGACGACGACGCGAGCTCAGACGAGTATTACGAGGGCGACGAATCGCAGTTCACTGCGCGGCCAGTACAGCAACCCTTTCAACGCATGCAACCCGGGCATCAACCAGTCCAGGACTTCCAGCCGAAACCGTTACACCGCACACCTACGACCATGACTGCTAGGCAACGAAAACTCGGCGATAGTCTAGACGTCAACCTTGAAGATTCCCTGATGGTCACGCTTAACGTTGAAGTCAACCCGAAAGACCCTGCGGGTATAACGACCCCGTATCGTCTACTTGTCCCAAGGCTATTCTATGAGTATGCAGATGATCCCCCAGACGAGCCGATAGCCAGGCCAAGTGGAATCAAGCGACTGCTATCCTTGAAAAGGACCAAGCCTGAGTCGGGGAGGGAGGGCAGCAGTGGTGGGCCGGAGATGACGGGTGCCCAGGGACCTGCTCCCGCTGCCTGATGGGGACGTTGGAAAGATACCTTGTGTTTGTGCGGTACCCATGAGTGGGCGGTACTGCTTTCTTCGTGAGAACAGACATTTTGGAGATACGATGTTAGGAAGGGCGTACTGAAAAATTGGTGCATCGCGCATGGGCTTGCTTGTATAAGAAGTAGCAAGCGCAAAACGTATGAATACAGTGAATATTTAACGAGTCTTGGACAGTGATTACAAAAAGCACAGGAAAATGTTCGCTTTCGTAACCATCATCAATGGCTCAGCTTTTCCTCATCATACTAAATGCATGCTGTGGGCGGGCTCCTGGCGGCAGTTCAAGAGGTATCGCGAATTTTTATTGTATAGTCATTCTGGTTCCCAGTGAGTGGTACACGGGCCTGTATGCTGAAACCATCAGCAAGTAAACAATGAACCCGGATGTTCAGGCGCCCAAGCCTTACCTTCACGCAGCCGTGACAAAGATGCCGACATGAACCGGTATCTCAGGCGTTGCCGGTGCATCTCTGCCCAGCCCAGCTGCCCCGCCGTTGACATGCCGACTTTTGCTCCCTTGCCAGCCTGCAGCCGGAACGCCATGCCAGTATAGCTGAGTCAGGACCCAACAATCAATAGACTGCAGAAGGGAATAAAAACAGTCAGACCAGTCAGAGCAGCCTTGCCTGCCACCTAGCAGTCTGTCGATATATATCCAAACCTTGAGGGACTACAGGACCCGCCCGCGATTGAACCTAGTCCCCGTTCTTTGCAGGACTCCGGCTGCGGCTGCGGCCCCGTCCCCTGCCCCGAGGCGCACCGCCGCCGGCGCCACGGCCTCCGGGCCCGCCCTTGTTTGGCGGTGGGCGCACAAACGCAAAATCGACGTAGACGGTCTGGTCGAGCAGCTTGGTCTGGTGGGCGCCATCGATGGCGGCGCGGGCCTCAGCGAGTGTGGGATATTCGATAAGCGCGTAACCCTGTGGATGTGTGTCTCCCAGTTTTCGTCAGCGATCCGATGCTGTTGTCGGGCTTCATGATAGGTAAAGAAGAGTGACAGAAAGAGAAAAAAGAGAAAAAAAAAAAAAAAACGCACCTTGACGTAGCCGCTTCTTCGGTCTAGGTTCAGGTGCAGGTTCTTAATCTCGCCAAAGTCACCAAACTTGTCCTGTATAGCCTCCTCGTCCGCCTCCTCATGCACATTGGTCACCATGACGATCCAACCCTCTATCGAACGCACGGCTGTCGCCTTTGCATGCGTCTGCATGTCGGCGACCTTGGACGCGTTGCCCGATGATGCATCTGGGCTCTCGGCGCGGGGCGAGGCGTCGCCGCCGTCGTGCATCTCGACGTCGGCCATCGTGTGTGTTGCACTGTTTGAATGAATGCGACCAAAGGCCAATCCGCAAGCTTGTGAGCCGGGTAGTTCTGCGCTACCACCAGTTGTGGCTTTTTGCGACGTGATTGGGTTGTGGTGATGGCTTCAAGGGATCGCTGACGGGCAGCTCCTCTCTCTCTCTGTCTCTCTGTCTTGGAAAGTTGGAGGTGAACAGGCCTGTCGTGGGGTAGCTGGGTTAGGGTCTGCAGCGATTTACTTTGAACAAAGTTTGGTACCTACCTTGGTATATGAAAGCTATGCGCTTATCGTCGACCGCATTGCGCCTGATAAGAGGTTTTCCCTCCGCGTTTAGCACCCACCATCGTTTTGCGCAGGGGATTCCTAAACCTTGACTGCCAGTATCAAACGCGCCGCAGAGCTCCCGTATACCATCCCTCCGAACCTGCGCCCCTCGGCCTTTCTCGGGCATCGTGGAACGGGACCTGAGAGAGGCGGCCCTCGGTCACATCGAGGAGACAAGAAGGCTTTGACCAGGTCTGGGCTCTACGCCTATTTCTGCATCCCTCGAGATTAAACAAAATCCCCTGCGCAATATATGCTCTACCGCGCTCGCGATCATGTCCGCAACCAGCAACGCGTACAAGAAGGCAGTGAGGCGGCTCGCCCAAAAAGCGTCCACCTCTCGGACAGGCGGACAAGGCTTGACTAAAGTCAGGCAGACTGAATTATCTGCAGTTGGACAGTTCATGCTCCCCGGTACGGTACTCATTCCATTC
>JASAOQ010004216.1:1539-16299 GCA_031306065.1 Pseudopyricularia cyperi | reverse complement strand
CTCCACCGCTGTTCTGGACGATCTTCTGTGGGCTTTTTTTTTGACGATGTAAAAAGAAGCAAGGAGTATATGAGGTTTTGTTGACTTTTTTGTTTTTTGTTCTCCCTCCCGGGCTGGGCATGCTTTCATCTACAAGGGACTCTGCAATTTTGCGCACCTCCCATGGCAACGCATGTCGGCTTTGGGGTGATAAGCAGAGGAAAGCAAGTAGCCGATTTGTGACGGAAACTTCGGCATACCGGCATGCTGACGAAAGATGTTACCAGATGAGAAGCAAACAAACAGTATTATTGTCTGTCGAAATCCTACTGCGCCGCGGCTATCCGGGCTCCCCAACAGCAAGCAAGCAGTCCTTGTGGTTCTCATCAGACCGAGCAGCAAGACCGGGAAGACCGGGTTTCCACGCATCATGAGAAGATACGTAAAGATGGATGGACGGGCTGGCACAACTCGGGAGGCGTAAAGGGGGAAAACAACAAAAAAAAAACATACTTTTTCCCTATCAGAGGCGTGCTGTACACTTTTCTTGGCAGAAAAGATAGTGATCGTCGGTCCTGGGCTGTAAGTATGGGATGGCAGCGCCGCATGCAGCTTTGCTTTCCCTTTGAGACCGGTGAGTCCCCTTTGGGTGTGTCGCTTATTAGCCTGACAGTCTTCTCGCACTGTAGCTGCTTGCTTTGCTGTTGCGGGCAGATGTAAAAATGACAGCTTTGAAAAGATGAGAAAAAAAAAAAAAAGATGATACAAAACCCTCGAGCAAACAAAACATGAGAAAATGTTGACGACACACGGCTTGATGCCAGTCTCTTGCAGCGCCGACATGGCCCCGCTGCCAATCAAGTAGAAACGTGCCTGTGCCCGTTTTGCGGTGCGGGTGCGCGCGGCCCTTTGAGATGAACCGGTTGTCAGGTATGCTTTAACCTAATAGCCACGCTGGCATACCCTTGAACCTTTTTTTCCCCCCCAAAACCTAGACTAGATACTTTATCCTATCATAAAAGACTTTATCCTGTCATAAAGTGATCAAGTCTCACCGGATATTAGAAATAAGAAGGGTGATATAAAAAGATGCAGTGGGTGCCCGGGCGTTATCTACCTACCTAGGTAGTGATTAGTCTCGAGGCAGGTACATGCATATACACACACGCACGTTATATATTAGCCTAGATAGTGTTAAGACTTTGAAAAGGGCTTTAGAAAAAGGCGCATACACTTTCGCGCCGTGCCGTTCGCCCCAAATGTGTCTAGCGGCCGATAATCTGTTTTTATTTTTGGTCTCCCTCACCTGCTTCCGACAGCCTTGTTTCTTAGTTTCATTGTCCTAATCAAGCCTCGATTTGCATCTCACCTTGTACCTGTCGACTTTCATCGTCGTGCAACATGCCATAAAGTGGAAGCCAGCGTGCCTCTCACAGGGGACGGCAAGGCAACGTGACGACAATCGTCGATAGATTGGGCGTACAAAGTTTTGATAATGACTAATTAGGCAATTTGCCAAAAGGGGGCGTCTGCTTTTCAACGGACCGAACCTGGCAACAGAGTTTCTCATGGGGATCGAAACGACGGACGTTGGTTTTCTGGGGGGGTTGGTTTCTGGAACGAAACACCATTATATTGGAAACGACCCATTGTTTTGTTCATCGCGGGGGAACTGTTTAAGCGAGCCAACAACCCCAAAACAAACCGTGGATTATTGGGTATGGGGTTTTGGTGGATATAGTATCTCTGACGGCAATGGGTTAATACTGAGGTAATACACAAAGGTACCTGGGAAGTTGAAACTTCTTTGAATTGAAAAAAATGTGTCTTTGGAACCGATTTCGATTGGAAGAGAGCAGGTTTTGGAAAGCGAGGCAGCACGGGCGTTCAGTCGTATTTGAAGATCACTTAGATGTTAATTAGATGTTTTAGATTGGAAAGGATACGAGGCAAAGCAGTAAAACAAAAAGAAGAAACGGACGTGCGCAGCGGACAGCAACAGACAAGAAGCCTGGTCGGTCTTGATAAGGGATGGGAAGAATTAATCAAGGGCGGGCTTTGGACGAGATTGCATAGAGATTATCGGTGCCCAACGACAGAGCAGAGCCCAAGCAAGCCACTGCGTCGGTATCTTGAGTGCGTGGGTCCTATCGTGATGGTGGTGGTGAGTGAGTTGAGTAGCCGTTGAAACAATTTGGTCCCATCTACTATCGTCAAACGTATTTCTCTCATTTCTGGCCACCTCCTGCACGAATGAGGAAAGCAGCGCCATAAACATCGAGGTAGCAGCAGCTCAAAGAGGTGTTCTTAACTCAAACACATAGACAAGTCGTCTGCCTGCATCCCACTGCACTGATCGGCCCCGGAATCTTGAATTTGACCTCGGCATGCCGGTGCCGGTGCGGAGCGGTGCGATGCGGAGCGGACCCTCTCTGGCGGGGGTCGTACTCCACCTCGGGAGTGGATCCAAATAAAGGACATACATAGTACCCAGTCTAGTTAGTACCTTACGTATGAGTAAACGTACGTAATAATTGGAAGAAGCGCCAATTTAGCCAATCAGATGCGTTACTCGACGCACTCAACAGCCATGCCAGCCACTAACAGTAGATACAACAGTGCCAATACTGTATAATGAAGCAGCACCACATCACATCCACCACACCACACCACACCACACCGCGCCCCTCCTTTCTTGGCTGGCATTGGAACTCTTGGCCTCCTCGTCTATCTTTGGGGCACGCACTGCAACTCTTTCATCCGCTCCATCAGGCTTTCGCACAACCCAACTACACCATAATAATAGCCATCCCGCCAAAGAAACAGAAGTACCGTACAGGAAGTGCCTTGCTTTCTGTGCCTTGTCTCTGCCCCGTCAGTATTCATCTTTGGCCAGTCCCAGTCAATCCAGTCCAGCCAACCAAACGGGGCCTAGTCTGGTTCTGCTGTTATCTTTGGGACGGGACACAGCCTTCTGTAGGACATCGAACTAAGGTACCCGAACAACTCAACCACTACCGCTAAAAGGAAAGCAAAGCAAAGCAAAGTCTTTCCTTGTACATTCACGAGATTAGGTTGTCACCCACTGTGCGCCTTGCCGTCCTCTGCCGGCACCCACTCTCAACTGTCAACGCCGCCATTTTCGCCACGACGGCCCAACGCACAACTCGAGTTCCCCCCCGCCTTCGACAGGGAACCGATTTACCGTACACCACCACATACATACTCTCTCTCTCTATCTCTTGCTCTCTGCCTTGCGCCCACGCACGCACGCTCTCAACACACACCCGCGGCCCTATCAACGCCCACCAATGTCCTCCTCATGTCCAGCCTGTCCCCCCAGCCTGGATGCACCGCACTACCGCCTCCACCCGAGGAGCCGGCAAACCCAGTTCAGCCATCATCGCATCGAAACCTTGTCGATCCAGCGCCGCCTACAGCTTTGTCGCAGGGGCTGTCGGATCCTCTCCGTGCTGGCCCAGGAGCAGACGACACAAGCAATGGCACGAGCAGCCCGAGCACCACTGCACCAGGCACGGGCTCGCTTTCAGACGCACCCGCAACCGCACCCTTACCCGCACCTGCACCTGCCCCTGCAACAATAAACACCGCGTCTTCCCCAGCCGTAGCTGTCCCGTCATCCACCCCTGCACAGGACCACCAGCACCAGCAGCACCAGCAGCAGCAGCACCAGCAGCAGCAGCACCAGCAGCAGCAGCAGCATGGCGCCGGCAGTGCGGACCAGAATAAAAAGTCCCGAGGCCCAGTCTTACCACGCTCAACTGGCCCGTCCCTGCTGACGCAGGCCTTAGCCTCCGCCCGCGGTATACCCTCTGTTTCTACTCCCCCCGCTGCTGCCCTGCCGGATCCGACCCGTGTCCTGCCACCCACCCCCGGCAGCCAGCATTCTTCTTCTTCTCCTTCTCTGCACCAACCACACAGCGCCCCTCCCAACCTGCCACCCGCCTCGTCGCACACCTCTACCTCGCCCACCGCTACTCCAATCTCTACGTCACCCTTTAAATACAACGATGCACACAGCGAACCTCCTTCGCATGCCCTCAGCAACCCGATAACGATCAAAGCTGGTTTTCCAGCTCCCTCGCCAGTCATGTCGGCCTCGACGGTAGTGTCTACCATCACCGTCTCCGCCTCGCTCCCCTCCACCAACAAGCTTCACCTACACAACGCCTACGATGTCTCGGATTCGGGCGCCTCAGACCCAAGAAGTCGCGTTCTGAACGGCCGCCGACCCCAGAACGCCGATAGGATCGGTCCTTCCGAGTACCCAGAATCGAAGCGTCCTTCCCCGCGTCCTCTTGGCAGCTCTATGCCGAGCGCCTCGGCAGGCACTGCACCCCTGCCTCCGTCGCCAAACGTCCAACTCCGCCAGAATCCTGTCAAGCCAGCAGCAGACTCAGCAGACGATCGAACACCTCGAAGCCAGCCAAGCATGGAACGCAAGGTATCCGTCGGACCGGAAAAGATCTGGTCCATTGGTAGCGGCGAGTCCGATTGTATTCAGGACGGACAGGTCGAAAAGTCGGTGACAGAAGTCATGATCGGCGCGGAACACAATAACCGCAGTCGCAAAGCCAGCCATAGCCTGCGATTCTTTAAAGAAGGTTTGCCCGAGGAAAAGAGCAAGAAGAAGGAATCTTCCAGGCACGCCGGCCACGTCTGGAACACCACATCCCCCAGCCTTGAGACCCCGGCAACGATACTCGAAAACCCTGTACTCGAAGACGCAGGTGGCCATGCAGGGCTCCAGCTATCGCCAAAGACCTTGGATGCCCACGCTGATATTCTTGATCAAATTCGACGTTCTGCTTCGGTCAAGAAGGCCAAGGAGAAGGAGGCTGCCATGAAAACGACTACGACCGGCGGTGATTACTTCGGTGACGTCGAGTCGAGTACAAGGCCAAAATTTGCAGAACGACGTCAGGATTTCACGCCACAAAATGACTACAGCGTGCTACCGGAGCCTGCACTCAACCCGGACGAGGAGGTGCCCCGTGAACGCAGGAAGTCTAGCGACAGCACATTGTCTGCAAAGAGTGCCGATGACGGGGAGGATTCGGGCGAGGAGAAGATTTCATCTGCGGTCTTTGTACCACACCAGGCTCCTCAGGAACCACCGGGAATACCAGTGGCACCTATCAGCACTCCCGGCCAAGCAAATGGGCAGAGGTCATCGCCCAGGGGTGACGACTGGCTTGTCAAGGCCGATGAGCCAGAGGTTGACCGTCGCGATGAGACATCTGATGGACCGAATGACATTTCTCCACCGGAGACGGACCGGGCAGCCCTGTCCCAAACCGCAAGCGTGCAGCCGCCCACTCCAGGGGCACGCCCTGTGGGGACATCGGCGATAGTAGATTTCGCTGCGCCAAAGGTTGAAATGAACGGAACGGACCAGCTGCAGCATAGCTCACTGAACGACGACGAGCAACCACCCGAGCAGCCTCTGGAGGCTATCGAGCTGATCCCGTACAAGCATCAAGTCGGGGGGCATACAACTCTTTGGCGCTTCTCGAAGCGTGCAGTCTGCAAACAACTGAACAATCGTGAAAACGAGTTTTACGAAAGGATCGAGCGAGATGTTAGGGATCTTCTCGCATTTCTCCCCAGGTGAGTTTGAGGCAAAACCTGAGTTCAGACAGAGTCGCCAAGTTCCCAAGAGTTCCCTCCTTGAACTTTTTGCTGAGGCACTAACATGATGTGTCCTAGGTACATCGGGGTTCTCAATGTCACGTTAAAGAAGCAGCCTCGCCGTAAATCTACACTTAAGAGAGAGATTCTGGCGGCCACTTTGGACTCACAGCCGGTCGACCATGGCGATATGAAAGAGGCCCTGGGGACTAATAGAACTTCTCTTCAACCTGAAGCTGCGGACGGCCCATCTGAGGATACAAAAGCGGCTTCCACACACACTAGAGTAATCAGTCAATCTCTGCAATCTAGTCAAGTTCCGGTGCCCACTGTCACTTTCGTTGATAACCAACACATTCTGCCGCGCAATCTGCTGCAGCCCTCGCCAGGTCCGATTATTGACCCTGGCAGCAGCTACGTTAGGAGGAGCTCGGTTGTCTCCTTGCCAGGTTTTAGCCCTGACAGGCGGAGTACCGTTTCGCCGCGGCCCTCGCTTGAAGACCGGCACGCAAACAGCTGGGGCGCTACGACGGTCAACAAGGATCTGAGGAACAAGGTCTTCAATGACGTTTTCATGAAGACGCCTTGGCCGATGCGGCCACACCGCAGGCGGCATTTGCAGCGGGTACCTCTACCGAGGTCCTCATTGCCGAACTTCTTGGCGCCCTCGGGGGGTCTAGAAGACCAGGCCGAATCCGGGCCGGACCTTCCGCCGCGCCGCTCAAGCACTGGCCATGGCAGCTCTCGGCTGCGCAACAGCTTCAGCGACATGGGGCCAGACATGGACTATGCGCAGGAGGCATCAGTCCCGAAGAGGATTCAGGAGATGGGCAAAGTCGAACAGGACGATGGTTCGGCGGAAATGATGGGCACCAGTGCTCCAGAGCCCGAGATACCTGTTGAGAAGGCCGTGTTGCAGGGCAGACGTCGTCGCTACTCCGGCACAGCCCTGCGCCGAAAAGCCAAGGAAGGCTTGGACTCGTCAAACAGAAGGAGCCTAGAATATTTCCAAGAGCCGGACGACGATGATTTCAAACGGGAGTCTGGGTTTTATACGACGTCGACCTCGCCGCCTTCCAATGACAATGCGCAACAGGAACAACCACGTAACGGGGACGATCGTCCAAGGAGTACAGAATCGAACGAGGGCCCGGCAGCTTTGCATTTCGAGCCTCAAGATATGGCGGCCACTCACTTCGGCGGTGATGCGAACCATCTGCAATCGGCGGCCACATCCGAGTTTGCCAGCCCAGCACCCGAGTTCAACAGGATATCGCGACCTGTCAACCCTAAGGAGGCGCGAGTGGCGGACTCACGTGTCGAGTATTTCCTCTTGCTGGAGGATCTGACCGCCGGCATGAAGCGGCCATGCATCATGGACCTCAAGATGGGGACGCGCCAGTACGGAGTCGACGCGACCCCCAAGAAGCAGGCTTCACAGCAGCGCAAGTGCGCGGCGACGACGTCGCGAAGTCTGGGCGTGCGCGTTTGTGGGCTGCAGGTCTGGGACGCGGCGCAGCAGACATACATCTTCCGGGACAAGTACTACGGTCGGGACCTCAGGCCCGGTGCGGAGTTCCAGGAGGCGCTGACGCGGTTCCTGTACGACGGCGTTGACCCGTCCAGCATCCTCCGGCACATACCGACCGTGCTGGCCAAGCTCAGGGAGCTCGAGGTCATCATCGAGAAGCTCAACGACTATCGGTTCTACGCCGCCAGCCTGCTGATGTTCTACGACGGGGACAGGAGTGGCGACGAGACGGCCGCCTTGATCGACGACTCGACGACGGACTTTGCCACAGACACGGAGGAAGGACGCACGGCCGCATCGGTGGCGGCGCGCAAGGCCCGTAGGCGCAACAAGCGCGAGATCGACTTCAAGATTGCTGACTTTGCCAACGGCGTCACGGCCTCGTCGTCTCACGGCGGCGACGACGACGGCGACGGCGCCGAGGGGGAGAGGCGGCCCTGTCCGCCCCAGCACCCCGGTCAGCCGGATCGGGGCTTCCTCAGGGGACTCAGGAGCCTGAGGCGCTACTTTCTGAAGATTCAGCGCGAGACGAGGGAGCAGCTTGGCCTGGGTCTCATCGGCGGCCGCTATGCCGGGGTCAACTTTGACGGTGGTGGTGATGCTGCAGGGTGCGACGCGGACGATGGGTGGGATGAGGATGAAGGCAGCGTGAGCGAGTGAATTTTTTTTTCTGTCTCGGAATGCAGAAGACGAGGCTGCGTGGCTGCCAGGTTGCGATCGGGAAAGAGGGCGGTTCTTGATGGGCAGAGACGCTCATTGTTGGCGTTTTGCATCTTTTTCTGCGTACAAATTGATGAACTGGGCTTTTGGCGATGGGTCATGATCTGATTTTTTTTTTTTTTCTTCCACGACCATTTTTTTTCCTTGTTGCTGTGTATCTTGTTTTCATGTTTCTGGCATGGCTATAGAATACCCCTTTCCCGTTTAGTCTTGTTTATGACGACAAAAAACCACTTTGTCAAAACTACGCGAGGTCTGGCGTTTTTGTGTTTGATATTCCCCAAAAGCACAATAACACCAAATAAGTGAGAACCGTGGATAATGAGTTTGGCAAAATGCCTTGGATTTGCATATCTTGTCGTTGTCAACTGAGCCTGTGATGCATACAAACCTATACAGCAGCGACACCAAATTTCTTTTGAGGCACGCGTGCACACACATCATATACAATCAAAATAAAACACTTTGTTTTTATCCTATCGAAAAAATATCGGGCAGAATATGTAAACATTTTGTGTCGACAACTATTTTACCACCAAACAAGCCACATGGCCGCGGCCAACAGAGAAGCGAAGTAGTGATCAAAGAGAGTGCTGGGCAGGGACGCACGTGTCGACAGTGAGGGAGGCAATAGTCCTCCATCAGAAAAACATAAACATGGAGGGAAAAAAAAGAAACCATCGTATTCTTTTGATGTAAGAAAAGATAATTGTAAGCAAATTCAAAAGGAAAAGTCACAAATATGGCATAGTCCAGCATGGGTAGCCTCAGAAGCTATATCGAACGAGTATAGGAGACTTGATAAAAGTCTGCGCAGGCCAAGAAAAATATAGACCGACAACAAATATGACTAAGGAAAAAGCAACGCCTGCAGCAGCATGAGAGAGGACTTGTGGCCTGGGGAATAAAGTAACGCGCGAGGGCAGAGATGAGAGAATAAATTGAGAGAGCAATTAAATCGGCCACTGAGAAGAGAGTGACCTGGAGAGAAATATTCAGTGCATCATTCCTTTTAACGAGCGCCGCGGGTGCCGCCGAGAGCGCTGATCCGAGCCCCCGAGGGCCTGTGAAGTAGGCTCTCCGAGTGCTTGCTAATGACCCTGCTGGTCGTGTGGGCCGGCATGTTGACCGTTTCGGACTCGCTAGCCGAGGGACCATTGTCCAGGTCCTCGTACTCCTCGACGATCTTGGTGGGGATGTCGTGGCCAACCATGTACTGCTGAGACGCGCGTTCAGGAGTGGTCATGGTGGTCGAGGCCATCGACAAAGCCGTGCTGGACCTGTTGGGGATCAGATCCGGTGTGGGCGGGATGCTCGACGGGCGGCCCGACGATGGGCGCAGGAGCACGCTGCTGTCATCCCCAACCTCGCTGTGGGTTCCGGCATCGCTGCCTGCGACAGAAAGACCGCTGCTGCGGCGGTAGCCGCCCGAGTGGTGGTGGTGGTGGTGTCCGAACTCGGAGCCGTCCTCGATCTCGGCGTCGTGGGCAAGAGCCAGGCCCTCGACGGCGGCCTGGCACTGCTCCGCAATGTTGCGGATGATGTGGGCGATGGCATCCGTCTTGTCTTTAAGATGACGGTCAGCGACATCGGAGAAGCTCGCGGAAGAAAAGCGCTTGCTGTTGTGCTTAAGGTCCAGGTCTGTACCAAAGCCAAGGAGGGGGGGATGATTAGAACCCGAACGCGAAAATGCAAAAGAGGTGCCTGTGCTAGGGATCATGGTACCGCCACGACAGGAATCCTGACTGAGAGTAGTAGTTATGATTGGGGAGGAGTGCTTACCCTGCGTGTCGTCCTCAAAGCCGCCCTCAACCTCTCCAACGAGATCATTCTCGGGCTTGGTGAGAGAGCTGACAAGGTGCTCCAGGTGATGGCTCTGGCCACCGATGAGGCTGCGCAGGTGCAGCACCACGCGGCGGGCGTCGTCGCGCTGCCTGGTGATGGTGTGGTTGGTGTGCTGCAGAGCTGCGAGCTCCTTCTTGTTGCGCTTGCGCTCGCGCTCGAGCTCCTCGGCAATCTCCTGCTGAAGAACCAGGGCCTCGAGGGCGTCGTCGCGCTGCTTCTCGGTGCCTGTAAGGCGGACCGACATGCGGGCGGCGTCGTCCTTTTGCTGATCGATGAGGGTGGCCAGGCGTCGGTTCTCCCTCTTGTGGCCCTCGATCTTGACCTTGAGGTCCTGTGTCTCCTTGGTGAGCTGCTCGGCAAAAGCCTGGAACTTGGTGAACTGGAAAGCAACGAGTGCGTGTTAGTCTCCTTCTACAGCAGATGCAACGACATAAAAGTGGCTTACCTGCTGCTTCCAGCTGTCCAGCTCCTCGTTGAGGTAGTTGTTGCGCTTGGTGACCTTGGCAAGCTCCGTGTCCATGCGCCCCTTGAGGTTGATAAAGTCTTGCCACGCCTCGAGGGCGTCGCGCGAGTATTGGTTGCGCTCGCGGACAATCTCGTTGAGATGCCTCATTGAGACCTTGGTCATCAGAGGCTTCTTGACAGCGCCGCCAAAGACAGCCTTGATGCCGGTGTTGCGGCCCATCTTCTCGCAGACGTGGTCCATGACGGCCATGACGGAGTCCTGGTTCCACCATTCCGGGTCTTGGATAGACTCAACCTCACCGCGCATGACGATGATTTGGCCCGCAGGCACCAGTTTGCCGCCACCATACGCCGAGCGCAGGTGGGCGGGAGCGCCGGATGGGGTCACGTCGCCGTTCAACGCCTGAGTCAGACGGGTGACAAACTTGTTGCGTTGGCTCGGGTTCAGTGCGGTCGGCGGGCTGGACGTAAGGACAAAGTTTCGGTCGAGGTCAACAACCAGCGCATCTGTGGGGGCCGTGAACAAAGACCTGCACTCGGCGGTCACACCGAGGATGTATGGGCCAGGCTCCTGCACCAGTTCCTTGGCGTGGCGGGCGTGGACCACGGGGACGTAGAGGCCGCTCCACTCGTAGACGCGCACGCAGAAACGAACCGTCTCGGCTGCAATGGTGAGCATGGCTGGGTAGTGGCTGACGAAGATGATCCTGCGGGTGGGTGAGATGGCGGCTTCGATGACACCGACAATGTTGGGGATGGAAAGGCAGGAGAACAGAGGCCACATGGCAAAGTTCTGGAAGCCGGTCGGGGACGATGGGAACTGGTAGCAGAGAGCGTAGTCCTTCATGTCGATGCGCACCAGGTCGTTGAGCCTCGGGGCGGGGAAGCTGAGGATGCGGGAGACCTCCTCGGCGTGGAACAAGTTGGTGGCCTTGTTCCAGTGAATCCACATTCCCCTGAGGTAGTCGCCCAGGAGGTTGTAGAGAGGGTAGCGGGAGAGGAACGAGAGACAGTAGGGTATCCAGTACGTCTCATCCGGGTTGTCGTAAAAGTCCGTCTCTGTCCTCTTCCTCAAGTCTCGGATCGTCTCGGCCCTCTTCTCGTCGGCGCGCGACCACACCCTCAAGCAGATGCCATAGAGAGTGTGTGAAGAATCCTGCTGAAGAACGAAGGCGTGGTGGACGCAGTGAGGCTGGCTGCGACCGGTGCAAATCTCAACATCGTGGGGGAAGCAAGCCTATAGCAATCAAGATTGTGGTTAGATGGGATAAGAGTTCTTGGAGGGGAGGGAGGCTCGCAATTCCCAAAACTTACCCTCATGGCAGCGTGCAGAGATCGTGCAATCTCGTTGTCCTGCTCCAGCCTAGGGCTGCTACCGAGAATCTCGGGCAGCCAAAATTGGCCGACGGCACCCTTCATGTGACCAATCTTTCCCTGGGGAGGCGGCGGGGCCTTGACCCATTGCGACGGCTCGCGGCCGACACCGCACACCATGTAGGCATGCGTGAGGGTCTTTGGGGTCCTCTGCTGGGGCTTGACGTTGAGCGACGAGGGAATCGGCTGGGTGATGCGGGAGTGGAGAGACGAGGTGCGGCTTGGGATTATGAGGTTCGTGTCGCCCTGGTCCCGAGTGATCGGTCGGCCCTCGCGGTCGCCAGTCCGGGGCCGGGTGAAGGAAGGGTGTGCGTTGAGAGAAGGAGCCATTGTGAGTGTATTACCACCGGTCAACGAGCCGAATCGCTATTGGAGATTGGTAAGAAAAAAAAACACCAGGTTGCCGCCCTGGGCGGGTTGGTGTTGGGAGGCGGTACGAGCAAGACGCTTGCTTTGGTGGTCGCTCCGGGTTGAGTGACAGGAAGCAAGTGGGAGGTATTTCTCCCAAAGTCACCGGAGAAGGGAAGGCTTGTTCAACAAGAGGCGGGCGAATGCTCGAGTCGAGGGCGGGAGCTAGCAGGTCCGTGAGCGTCGTCCGAAAGTAGCGCAAGGTCCGAACGGCGATGGGCGATGGGCGATGGTGTCAGACAAGGATGGATTGGTGACGGTTTCCGCAGGTCCCGGATCGAGGTTCGTGTCGTCGTTTCGGGGTTTAAAAGACGTCGCCAAGGCAAAACGAAGGTGTCTCGGCAGAGGCCCTCAATGGTACTGGAGTCCAGCCAGCTCTGCCAGTCTCCAAGTCCAAGGTACTTTTGTTGTAGAGCGAGGCTAGGCGCCGAGGTCCTACGGTCTGAGGGGTGCTTGGGTTGGAGGGAGAGACGAAGGGGAAGAAAAGGAACGAGTGTGGAAAAGGAATTGAGGTGTGGAGGAAGGATAGGAAGCAAAAAAAAGGAGTCCCAGAGGACAGACGGGATGGTGGAGGGTTTAGACTACTGTGATAGGTATTAGCTGGACCAAGGTCTGGGAGGATGAGGGAGTTTGGGGGAGTGAAGGGACGGAGCAAGGGCCGGGAACATGGAAGCAAGCAGCAGCGGGTCCGGGCACACACGTACTGGCACCAGAGCAGAGCAGAGCAGAATCAAACCTCGGAAAGACACAGTAGTAATTGCAGAGAAAGAGAACTGAATATTGTTGCTGAGTATTAGAACAAGAAAAAGAGAGTCGGTCGTTCCAGGGTCGCATCGGCTCTCCTGTGATGGGCTGTTGCTTGCACCAGCAAAGATAGAGTGGAGAAGAAGAGCACCACCAGCAGGACGAGGACCGGGGTGAGGGTCAAGGTCAGGGTCACCATCAGGGTCAGGGTCAGGTCCGATGTGGGGCCGAGGACGGGGGGATGTGCAGGGAGGGTTCCCGGTCTATAAACGTCGCACCGGGATTGGTCGAGAAGCGGGGCAGCTAAATTGCACCGTCAACATTGGAAATACTGGGAAGCCCTTGGGCCGGGCGAGTAGCTGCGCTTCGGCCGATGCAGCGAGCAAAATGGACGATTTGTGGACGTTGACAGTTTGAAAAAAGATTTCCTAGTGATACTAGTGATATTAGTGGTATTAGTGCAAGGGATTTTACACTGCAATATCTGTAGTCAGGGCTGGCTGTCAAGGGGTCTACTAGTGAAAAATACCCGTAAGCCTTGGGCAGGTACCTCTGGCAGGTACCGCCCATCAACCAAGCGGTACAAAAGTACATAGGTAGGTATCTGGGTACGTACCTATCCCCCTCGCCAAACGTCGACTTATCGCCCTTGCATCCATCTTGCACACAGTCAATTCATGCTAATCCTATGCCGGTTAGACCTTACAGGGTGCCCCTGCGCTTCCAATCTTCGGGCGGATCCACCTCAACCCAAAATGCCCCACTCCCCTGACTTGGAAACACTGAGAAGCGGGCGGGGCGGAATGTGCGTGCTTCTCGGGATCGAGTTCGACAGCAGAAAGAGTCGAGTCGAGTAGTTTGCTGTAGCTAATTACACAAGTATAGCAAATGGATACAAGATGAAAAATCAATCCTGCTGCAGGCAATATATAGGGCCGTGAATGCTGCATGACACCATACAGTATAGCATTGCATTGCATCGCATCCTGCAAAAGAAAGCTACATACTCGTTTACTGACGCATAGATCGGCCCTTCAAAAGAGAGCCGGTTTGTTAAGGTATGGAGAGTAGTGTTGGTGATAAGAGACGTGGTCTGGTCTGGTCCGTCCTCGATTCCAACCAAAATAGCGCAGATGCGAGAGGTGACAATGATCGAGTCTTGAGCAATCTGGCAATGAATCAATGGGCCACATGTTTTGCCACCCCGGGTTGCAGATCCGTATGTGAAGCCCCTTGTTTGTTGGTTCCGCTTCTTCCTTTTTTTTTCTTTTCTTTCTTCTTGTTCCATGCGAAGTCTTTTCTCCTTTCTCTTCTGCAGCCCCTTGAAGAGCCCACTTTGCTCTACATAGTATAACAACTACACGTAGACAATCCTTCTCTCTATCCGTACCTAGTCTAGTCTAGTATTCCGCACCAACAACACTGTACCTAGTACTATGTATTGATGAAATGTTTGATAATAATCCACAGTGGGTTGGTTGGTTAATACCTCGTGTGTCCTGTCTGGTTGATCAAGACTCCGTGTAATATTAATATTGACTTTTATAGATTTCCGGCTGCCTCCAAAACCAACCGACCCGTGGAAACGTGCAAATTTTGACAACCATCACGACGTACGCGAGCTAAAGTCCTCCGTCCTTCCGTCTCTCCTGTCAAGTGCCGATACTAAGAGTTGTCGACGACATCAGCCCGATAAGCCGCTCAAGCCTCCGCTTTGACCCTCGCCCCCCTCGAGGGCTGCTTTGCTTTTGCTCTCCCTGAAGCGACACACCAAGTAATTATTAGCACCAGCTTTATGACGGTGGAAGCTACAAGAGGCGCCTGGCCCGAGAGGAAGCAATCGTTGATTATTTAATTGTTCGCTTACTGATGTAGCTACGCACGTACGAGGTATAATAATACGGATGCACCTCTCAAATCCCGAGGCCATCCCGGTGCTCAGCAGTCGAGTCGAGTAGAGTCCAGGTCCCATCGATCCATTGAATCCTATGGGACGGTAGCCTCGGAGATAATCCGAGTGGAGGTCGTTGTGCTCTCCAGGC
>JASAOQ010004213.1:1631-18730 GCA_031306065.1 Pseudopyricularia cyperi | reverse complement strand
AAAATGCAGTGAGCACTTGCAGTTGGCCAAGGTACCTACCTGTTGTCGGGTACTTGGCTGCAAAGGAGAACCACTTTCTTCCATTTATCACAAGCCCAACGTCGTTCTGCAGAGCATCGATAGGTGGTCGGGCTTCGGCACAAAGAGGCGGCCGCCCTGGTCTCGTATATTCAGGCCACTCCCTGTCGGTGGCGTGGCCTTCCCCGTCCTGAACTGCTCTGCCGGGACTCCCTGCGGCGGCGCAATGATCAACCTCGGACTGGCCCGCATCACCAGGCTCGTACAGAGCCGAGGTGCCTTCCCCTGGAAGGCCGTCCATGTCGCCGGTACCAATGGCAAGGGCTCCATATGCGCGTACATATCCGCGTTGCTCTCCCAGGCCGGCGGCCGCTCGGTCGGGCGCTTCAACTCTCCGCACTTGGTTGACAGATGGGATTGCATCACACTGAACGAGAGCGTCGTCGAGCCTGGAAGTTTCGCCGCGGCAGAGAACAAAGTCCTCCAGCGCAACGAGCAGCTCGGGATCGGCGCCAGCGAGTTTGAGCTTCTCACCGCCACCGCATTCGAGCTGTTTGGGTCGTCCGGTGTTGACTTTGGCGTCGTCGAGGTCGGCCTCGGTGGGAGGGACGATGCCACTAACGTGCTCCAGAACAAGGCTGTGACTGTCATCGCCAAGATTGGGATCGATCATCAGTCGTTCCTGGGCGACACCCTCGCGGAAATTGCACTGCATAAAGCCGGCATCATGAGGCGAGGCGTGCCCTGCGTTGTCGATGCCAGCAACCCGCGTCCTGTCCTGGATGCCATACGCCAGCACGCCGACAGCATCGGCGCCGGCCTTGTATTCGCGTCGCCATCACCAGATACCGAGGCACAGCTCTCACAACAAGGTTTTGCGCCTCACCAAGTCCAGAATTTAGCCTGCGCCCTCGAAGCCTTTCGGATCGCGTGTCCTGCGGAGAAATCCAATCCCCTGGAGGACCTCTTGCCCATCATTAAAAAGGTCTCCTGGGAAGGTAGGCTGCAGACAATCAACATCGGCAAGGTCACTGGGGCCAAGACCATAGCGCTGCTGGACGGTGCGCACAACGTTCAGGCTGCGGAAGCGCTGGCTCGGCACGTCGATGCTCATGTCCGCAACGGGGACGGGCCGGTCACGTGGGTTTTGGCTGCCTCTGCTGGGAAGGATGTCACGGGGATCCTGGAGCTGTTACTGAAGCCGCAGGACCGGGTTGCAGCCGTTCGGTTCGGTCCTGTAGATGGTATGCCATGGGTTGCCTCTGAGGACCCGAGTGTTATTCTCGAAATGGCTTGTAACCTAGGGGTAGAAAGGTCAAATCTTTTCAGGGGCGAAAACGTCACGAAAGCTCTGCAATGGGCCGCTGCAGAAAGTAAAGGCCAACCCATTGTAATTGCCGGAAGTCTATATCTAGCTGGAGATGTTTTGAGACTTCTACAATAGCGATGTTAATCACATGAACTTATGCTTCACCTCAGTTGAACAACTTCGTTTCCGCTTCTTGATATAGTCGTTTTCATAACACGTAGCAATCGAGGACACGGAACCAAATTAAAAAAAAAGACACCATCTGCTTCAGTCTACCCCAGTCTAGTAGGATATGATATACAAATCTTGTCAACAAACGAAAGAACCCCCAAGTGGTTGTCCGCACCAAGGACCCTTTTCGTATTCCCTGTCCATCCCAGCCCGATATCAACCATCTATTTTGATGACTCGGCCTCCCTGGCAGCGACCAAGGCGCGGCCCGGCTTTGAGTTGAGGAAGTGGTTCCTGTGCAGTGGGGTTTTGGTCAGCACTTTGCCATGCCATGCTGACCACGAATGAAAGCAGCTCTGCCGAGCACTGCTGCCGGAAGAGGTGGTCTGTTCTTACTCGTGTGTGGCCCAGTCCATGATGTAGTAGGCGGCAATAAACGGCGGGACAACGTAGAGGACCTGGCCCTTGAAGCGGCGCCAGGTGTTGAAGATGGCGGCGTGGGCCGCGCCGGCGAACGGGTTCTGTCGGTTGGGGGTGATGTGGTACGCGATGATCCCCCTCTGCTTCTGGTTGGGCGTGCCTACGATTCGGGGTTGTATGTCAGCCACAGTATAGTCTCTTTCGGCTCAACTCTCCGTTATTCGTTTCGTCATTCGAGCTCCCTCCTCGGTCGGCTCGTATCGTCATCTCCGGCGAGCGGTGAAAGACTCACCGAATGCACCCCAGTTGCCCAGGTACCTATAGAGTAAAATTTTGTCAGCGATTGACAATTCGAAAAAAAAATGTTCCTGAGCCGAGTCCCGCCATCGCAGCAAGGCGACTTGTCCGCCATTTCAGGGTTCTCTTTCCCCCGAGCCGAACGAGTCGCCTGCTGGCTCGATTGGCACCGGCATTGGACGCCGTTGGGGAGACGCACCTGTTGTACTTTCCGATTGGGCCGTCGCCGCCGCCGCCGCGCATGATCTGGGTAGGCTGCATGTTGAGAATTGGGATCGTGGTCGTCGAGGAGAAGGACGTCGTCTATTTGAACTCTTTGGTGTCGCGAGTCTTGACGGCAGCCGTTGTTCGAAAATACCCGGAAGTTGGAATATTTGTTTTGAAAAAATACAAAACCTCCCCCAGTATGCTACTTTATTAGGTCTAGCGTAGGGAGGAGGATGAAATTTACAGCCAATCATCGGCTTTGAGTTATAAGGAAGAAAAGCTCCCCCAATGGAGCACAATAAGTGGGTACACTCCAGCTTGTGCAGGAAAAGCATCGACACTCCGATCCCGACCTTGCCGACCTCTGGTGATATGAGCGCCGGCGTCGAGGAAAAGGCGACGGAATACGAAAGCATCATCGAGACATAGGACCCAAAGTCTCAACCCGATATCGCGCCATATAGGACCGTTCAGAGTCGACCCCGCAAACCCACGCCACCACAAAGGCAGCTTCCGTCGGCAGTAATGGCTGCATCTCAGTTCCGCTTCCCGGCCATCGCGGCCCTAGGCTCCCTCGCCTTCGCCACGGCGCAGGCTTCCCTGTACGACGTCAAGGGCGGCACCAGGGCGGTCATCTTTGACCGCCTGTCGGGAGTCAAGGACACGGTCGTCAACGAGGGGACGCACTTCCTCATCCCGTGGCTGCACCGCGCCATCATCTTTGACGTCCGCACCAAGCCGCGGATGATCGCCACGACGACGGGGAGCAAGGATTTGCAGATGGTCAGCCTGACGCTGAGGGTGCTCTCCCGGCCGGAGATCCAGGCCCTGCCCAAGATCTACCAAGTAAGTTTGATGTGACGAGACGGGAATAAGATTTAAAAAAAAAACAAGGAGAGACAAAAAAAAAAAAAAAGCAAGAAAGCTAACTCTTTCCTGCTTCTAGAACCTCGGCACCGACTACGACGAGCGTGTCCTGCCCTCCATCGGCAACGAGGTCCTCAAGTCCATCGTGGCCCAGTTCGACGCGGCCGAGCTCATCACGCAGCGCGAGGCCGTGTCGCAGCGCATCCGCACCGACCTCATGAAGCGCGCGGCCGAGTTCAACATTGCGCTCGAGGACGTCTCCATCACGCACATGACGTTCGGCAAGGAGTTCACCAAGGCCGTCGAGCAGAAGCAGATCGCGCAGCAGGACGCCGAGCGCGCCCGCTTCATCGTCGAGAAGGCCGAGCAGGAGCGCCAGGCCAACGTCATCCGCGCCGAGGGCGAGGCCGAGAGCGCCGAGACCATCTCGAGGGCCATCGCCAAGAGCGGCGACGGCCTGGTGCAGATCAGGAAGATCGAGGCCAGCAGGGAGATTGCGCAGACGTTGGCGGCCAACCCCAACGTCGCCTACATCCCCGGTGGCAAGCAGGGCACAAACATCCTGCTGAATGCTGGTAGGGCGTAAGAGAGCGACGAGGGCGGGAGAGTCTAGGTGTCGAGCAAAAATATGAAACAAAAGAACAGCAGGAGTTCTCGGTGTACTACTAGTGTTTGCGTTGTGGGAAAATCATGTACCTTCTCCCCTTCAGCTGTGATAATATTATCCGCCTCGTCGGTCTGTCTACAATTGCGCATCGCACACTCTGGTGGTAAATATTGAATTTTCTATCTTTGCGGTGGCTAGGTAGGCAACCCTGGGCCCAGCATTTCTTTGTCGAACTTGCAGCTATCCGGGTTCAGGCTGTTCCTCTATGCCTGTACCACTACGAGATTCCAATGGACTTTGTAGGCGACACAAACTGACCATCCACCAAGGTCCAGCCCTCACGCTTCATCTTCAACCACTCCTTGCGCACCTTCCACCGCACGAGGTCACCGGCAGCCCTCGCGTCCTCTGCGCTGTCGTGGCCAGCCAGCTGGCCCTCGGCCGGCTCGACCTGGATCCTCTTGTCGAGGACAGTCTGCATCAGCATGCGGAGCCCGTTGCGGATAGGCAGGCCCCTGTTGTGGGGGTACAGCAGCACCGTGTCCACGACGGTCGGGTGGACCACGCGCATGCAGTTGAGGTCGTTCTCGAGCCCGTGTCCTATCAGCGGCGTGTCGCGAGAGATGAGCGAGAAGAGGAGGTCCCGCGCCACCTCCGGGGACGACACCATCTGCAGCCGCTTTCGCTCGCCCGCCTTTTGCTGCGACGGCGGCGGCAGCGGGGCCGGATCGTCTTCCCGCGAGACGGTGAACGGTCGTGCGTTTGCAATGTCCTCGGGCCAGACGCCCGAGAACTGCGAGTTGAGGTCGAGCACCTCGCCGTAGGGCCGGACGAGCACGTCGACGAGCTCTTCGCCGCCGGGCCACGACGTCGCCGTGAAACGGATCATCTCGAAGCCCTTGACGGTGTAGCCCATCTCGCAGTCGAAGCAGACGCCCCTGTCCCCCGGCGCGTTGGGGTTCTCGGGCGTCTCGGCAAAATTCCACAGCGTGGCGAGCTGTTTCGGGTCCGAGTACCTGAACACGTGCGTGTCCTTGACGGTGCAGCCCACGGACTGGCCGACCGTCTCGCCGCAGCACCTGTACTGCCTCTCGGGCATTGAGCGGTCGGCGGACTGCCTGTTGGGCATGTACAGCTTCCCCGGGTGGTGTGTGCAGCTCCCGCCCGATGCGAGGGCGCCGTCCTCCTCCCGCCGGCCGGGGAACACCTGGAAGCGCTTGGTGCACCGGTCGCAGACCTCCCACCCCTGGGACACGCTCTGCGACTGTCTTGCCTTGGCAATGTCGTCCTCGCTCGGCACGGCTGGGACGTAGCCGTACTTTGCCAGGTCGTGAATCACAGTCTGCAGCCTGGCCTTGACGAGCTGGACCTCTTGGGTCTGGTTCAAGCCGGTATCGATGACGATTGGTTCGCTGGACTTTGCGGTAGTGGCGTTTTCGTGCTTGGAAGAGGCCTCCTCTGCCTTTTTCAATATCTCAAGTCGCTCATCCCTCCATTTCTCCGCCGTCATCTTTTTGCAGGACGTTATCCTGCTCTTGAGTGTGTTCGAGTAGCCATTGGTCTTGGCGGCGTTTTCCTCCTCGTCCAAGGCCAACCATATGATCTCCTGGTCTGTAAGCAGGAGCTTCCTTGTGGCATCATCCTTGGCTATCTTCTGTAGACCCTGGTTCAAGCGCGTGTACTGGTCATACATCATCTTCACCAGCTTCCACCGGACCTGAAACGTCGCTGGCTGGTTCTTAAGGTGTCTGGGATTCAGACCCTCTGCCTTCCTGGGTGGTGGTGCTGGCGCGGGTTCAGGTGCCGGGGTAGTTGTACGTACAGGCTCGGGAGCCGGCTTTGTGCTCACAGGCGAGTGTTTCCTAGCAGTGGCCGGATTGCTAATAGCCTGCTTTTGTGATTCAGGTGCAACGTATGATAAGCTGAAGGGGTTATTGCTGGTGATCTTGTTTGTCTTTGCAGTTGTGGACGCCGTGATGTCGTCCTCTGCCAAAACATCGGACTGCTTCCTTTTCAACGCGGAGGCGGGATTACTAGGGGCTGGTTGTGCAGAGAGAGGCGTCGTTGACGGTACTGGGCTGCCCGGCGGGGCCTCTTCCTCGACGGCATACGCTTCCTCGGGGTCGAGAAACGGCAGGATAGGTGCCGTCGGATCATACTCCTCCTTGCCGGTCTTGACACGCTTACAAGCAGGGCCCTCTAGAGACAGCGTGTCAGGCATCACTGCAGTCGATGGGCCGTCGTTATTGGCACCGTCAATCTGCGGGACACCCGCAAGTCCGGTGGTGGCAGCCTTGGAATCCTCATCCTCATCGCCGGCATGACGGAACATGCATCTGACCGAGGTGCATTTGACGCCTGCGGGACAGTCGATGTGCTTGAAGATCTTTAGGCCGCAGTCCATGGTTGCGAGAACCGGGGCACCGGGTGTTTGTATGCGCTACACCTTCAGCCAAAAAATGCAGTAGTGGGCCAAAGAAAGTCTGGCATGTAATATAGCTAGCCCAATGGTGTCGATACAGAGAGGGTCTCGCGTATGCTGTGGACAGAAATGCCTTGCAGGGTCCAAGTGACTGCCTCGTGATCAGCCAAGTCTGGTCCTAGGCCCGTTAACTGTCCGATTCGACGTTTGCGTACCTAGATTTCAGACAGTCGGTGAAGAAGCTGTCTGTATCTGGTTCAATATTCTCCTCTTCATGCGGTTGAATTTTCTCTTTACGATGCTTTCAGATGCTGGTTGTCCTCAAGAAGATGGCAATAGAGACCATGTTGTTTTGAGACGAAGCGAGGCTTCATTTACGGGTAGGGGCCTGAGTTTAGCGTCTTAGTCATCAGTGCGGCTGGTTTCAAGCCTTAGTAGCTGGCGTGTCCTATTCGCATCATGGTCTTGCAGCCGCGTTCGTCCATTTTTTTATTGGCAGTCAGTGGCATGTACTACCAACTACAAGAGTCTGGAGAATGGTCAAAATTGGTCGTGTGAAGCAGCAAGTGTATTGTTGGTTTTTGAGGATTCCATGGGAGGCATCTCAAGACTTGCCATATGCTAGATAAGGCATCAGGGCTCATGCAGACAAGACCTCTGGACCCTCTTCCGGCAGATAATCAGAGAAGAAAAAGGACAACGAAGTAAGAATGATTAGAGAAGAACCTATTTGGATGTTGTTAATTATGCCGAAAGATTACTTTTTTTCAAACGTGTGTGAGATTCTTCTTGTTGGTGGCTTATTTGTGAGCGCAATCCCGCGGGGTTCAACCCGGAAGTCGGACAAAATGCTTAGTTGCACGTTCATGTCGGATTCGCATTCGCTGATGGAACCCCCCCTAATGTCCGGGGGGCTTTTGTGTTTCAGGGCGCAAATGCACTAGAGAATGCCGATGGAGATGGAGATAAGAGCGCAGGCCGATCACCGCTGTGCGGCTTACTTCGATCCCCGACGTCATCCCGGAAACCATGGGTTTGCAACAAAAGAGAACAGCGATTGATTGATTTAATACCCTAGGTGTATTACCTATTTGAAAAGGTTTTCTGGGTCATCTATTCTTTTAAACCACCCTGCTGTCATCTCTAGACTGCCTGCTACAGTTCAGTTGATTACCTAGGCACCCGACCTGTCTTGTATTCAGTTGCTTCAGACCCAAAACACCGCCCACGATGGACACGGTACTTGCCTGCAGCGGCGGCAGCATTGAGGCCGACCATCTCTGCGTCTTGGTTCATGGAGTAAGTTCATCCCGAATATAAGGTCTATCGCTACATATTCAGAGTAGTTAGTACCAAGTACATGCATGGATGGATTTAGACTTCCCTAGACTAGATCCCGCACTCCAATGTTTGCTGACACTGAGACCCTGCACCACAGCTTTGGGGCAATCCTGCGCACATGGCACAAGTTGCCAAGTCGCTGAGAGATCGCTATCCGTCCGAAAAGCTTTACATGGTGGTTTCCAAGCGAAACAGCGGCTCCTTTACCTACGATGGCATCGAAGTTGGTGGAGAGCGGCTATGCCGTGAAGTCGAAGAGGAGCTCGACCTAATAAAGAGCAAAGGTGGCATGATCACCAAGATCAGCTTTGTTGGCTACTCCATGGGCGGCCTGGTCGCCCGCTACGCCATCGGTTTACTGGAGGCCAAGGGCGTTCTTGAGAATCTCCAATGCATCGTGAGTCCTCCTCACCCGCCGGGAGGCCACTCGAACTTGACCTAACAAATGCTGGTAATTTCCAGAACTTCACTGCTTTTGCCAGTCCCTTCCTAGGGGTTCGCTCACCACTAAAAGGATGGGCAAACAACCTCTTCAACGTACTGGGAGCAAGGACCCTTTCCCTCTCCGGCAGGCAACTTTTCGGCATCGACAAGTTCCGGGACACGGGCCGGCCCCTGATAGCCGTCATGACAGACCCCGAGTCCATCTTCATGTCCGGCCTGCGCAGGTTCAAGCGCCACACTCTGTACAGCAACATCGTCAACGACCGCGCCACAGCCTACTTCACCAGCGGCATATCCAAGACGGACCCGTTTGTCGACTTGGAAAAGATCAAGGTGAACTACGTCGAGGGCTACGATAACGTCATCCTTGACCCCCACTGCCCAGTCAGGCCGAACGAGACGGCCGTTCCCAAATCCTCTGGGGTACTTTCAAGGGCGCCCCTCTTTCTTGCGCTCGCCGTCATCCTGCCCTTTGGTGTCACCGCCTTCCTCGTCAACGCCGGCGTGCAGACGGTTCGCTCCTCACATCGGCTGCGCGCCTACAACTCGTCGCGCGACCCGGAAGGCTACCGCACGCTGCCACTCTGGATGAAGGGCGTGCGGGGCGCGCTCGAAGACGCCTACGAGAACCTCAACGGCGCCCAACGGCAGGAGTTCCTGGGCAGCGCGTCATCATCGGAGGATGAGGGCGAGGAAAACGCAGTCGAAGACGGCAAGGCCGCGTGTGTCGAGAAGAGCCACGGCGACAACAGGCTTGCATTGGAGTGGAAGCAGAGCCACGCCGCGACGCCAACGCTGGCTCTGGCGCCGTACCAATTTGAAATGATCGACTCCCTGGACACGTTGGGGTGGCGCAAGTACCCCGTTTGGATCCAGAAGAACAACCACAGCCATGCCGCCATCATTGTCCGGATCACCAAGGAGACATATGCCGAGGGCTACCAGGTCCTCAGGCACTGGCTTGATAATGAGTTTATCATTTAGACAAGCTCGGAAATCCATCGGCCTCCTGGTGTAGGGGCGGGGCTTGGCTCTGTTACTTGCGACGACTGCGCCCTCCCTTGGGAGCTGCACGGCTTGCTATCACTTGGTTTGAGGTCTCTTATTGCCCTCTCTAGGTGCTAGAGTAGTATCATCCTCCGGGCATATGATACGGCTGTCGAAAAATCTGTCCGAGCTTCGCTGATTATCTCCCAAAAATCACTGCGCTTCAGCGACAGACTCTGGACTGCCCAGGAGTTACTTTTTCATATTGTTTATAAAGACTTGGGGTGTTTTGGACCAGGCTGGCTACTATGTTTCCCTGTCAACTCATATACCCCTTTTTATTGTTCTTTTTTTTAACTTCTACATTGGCATAAGCGGATTGCGCCTCTTACTTTACAACTATGCAGCAAGGCGTCATAAGGACTGGGATAAACTGGCTTAGACACCTGACTTTAATACAACGACCTGACGCTACCTATACCAATGTCAGCCGTTACGCGAGATTAGTGCCAGGGCGAAAAATAAGCCTGGGACCTTTGACAGCGATATCCTCATCATGATCAAGTGTCTCCCCGTGTCTTTCCCCCTTGGGTCTGGTATAGTCTCCTCGTCATGATATATGTGGACATATCGGTCCCCTATATTGGTGGCATGTAACCATCAAGCTTTATACGATAGATTACTACATACTGCGCCGCGCCGAATCTGGAGCACCGAGGACAAACTCGCAGGGTACTCGCCTACCCTTTCCCGGCTGCCGGCCAGCCGTGGACTCTGGCAAGCCACGCTTCGAGTCCGACTGTGTTGGCCAAGCAGCCAGACCCCATCTCAATGTACCCCCATCCGGCAGCACAACCCTGGTGTGGCCTGGTTTGGCTCTTTGGGAAGGTTGTATTGAATAAACAAGTCTCCTGCATGTATTGAACTGGACATACGACCGTACGCTCTACCATCGCATCGAAGTAGGCTCCCATCATATCCAGGAACCGCGTCCTCTAATCGACGTACGGCCTCCACTCCATTAGCAGCCTTTTCTTCCGCTCAAGGTTTTCCGTTTACTGGAGTAGCTGGAACACTTTGAACATAGTTGCCCGGGAAATGGACTCATCTGGGCTTTTATTCTGCTGCAGCGGTGCTCTGGCAGCACCTACCCTCGTGCCTACTATGTTCTTTTCTCTTAAAAAAATACCAGAATTTGTTTCTAGCCCGGCCAGTCGGTCGATCAGCCCAGCACACTAGATTTATATTATATAACTGTAGTAGTGGACAGGAATTACTTTGTTCACTGCCTGTCATGTGCGTAGCTGGTAGTTGGCCACTTGGTGAACTCATGGGCTTTTATACCGTACGTTGCCATATTTCCTCCCCCAAAATCCCATAGTCTTTGACAAAATCATCAAAGCCACTGGCAAAACAAGGCCGTCGCAACAAAAAGGCTTGTTAAAAGCATACAAGCACGATTTTCCATTAACTGCTGGTTATTTCGTGGCCAGTAATGATTAAAGAGTCCCAGAGAGCAGCAGGGGCCTTTGATACTTCCATAATGCTTGATGGCATTTGGTATTTCCATCTCATGTGGAAATGATGCCTTGGGACCACAAAAGACTTCATCTGCAAAGAGCTATTGTTATGCTATTAAGCTCTCTATGGCACAAAATAGGGCTTAAAGCCAGCTTGCCCGTTCTCAAATCTAGCTCATGAATTTCCCAACCAAAAAAAAATCCCCCAAACCGCATATCTACTCCATACGAGCCCTCTTCTGGCCTAGCAGAGCCTGGTCTTCAAACTGAAAAACGCCAAACTTTGTTAGAATATGTAAATCTTGTCCTCTGTTACACGGCCAGCCCCGCTGTGTAGGTTTCGGGACAGGATGCCCATCTGCTTACCTTGATCAGGCTGTGACCTGGCGAGGCCGAAACGCCGGCCGATCTATATCGCCTGCGGCTATCGCCCTATAGAGGTGAAGGGAAAAAAAGGGTTTGCAAGAGTCAGCATATCCATCACTCAAACAATGGCAGAGGCAATATGAATTCCAGTTTGCTTGGCCGAGCCGGGCTAGAACGCCACACCCCTCAAGGCGTCAACTCACAGCAGTTCCCGAAATGACGCGCATGTAGGCACCGACCTGCGCCCTGATGATTCGCACCATCCACTCCTTTGCGACGAGGCACAGGTTCAGCATCTGGGCGTGGTCGGCCGCCGTCCAGCGGTAGTCCAGCCCCGGGACGTAGATCCTGCAGCAGTTGGCCGAGATGTACATGACCATCGCCTCGTTGCTCTCCATGTCCATACCCTTGCCGAGGTAGAAGAGGGACGTGATGGTCGCGACGTCGGTCTCGTCGGCGGACGCGGCGGGTGCCGCGCCCGGCTGGTTAAAGGCGAGCTGCTGCCGCTCGCGGAACGTGCTCTCGACAGAGATGATGCTGGAAAGGACGTATTGAAAGATCTTTTGCCTGGCCTTCTCGGGCAGGCGGCGAACGAGGTTCACGGGCAGGCCGGGCTCGCGGCTCATCTGCTCCCCCGCGACGCTGGCCTCGCCCTGGAACCTGTACTTGAAGGCCAGGCCGGACGGCTCCGGAGCCCAGCCGAGGTGGTCCCGCCTGGACATGCGCTCGAGCGAGGCGCGCTCGATGGCGGCCTCGGCGGCCAGGACGGTGGCCTTGCTGTTGCGGAGCTCCTCGATCAGCCTGTCGCGCGTGGCGGACGCGGCGGCGTGCGCCTCCCTGAGCGCGCCGTTGTCGAGCCTCACGGCCGCGTTCTCCTCCTCGAGCTTGTCGCAGCGGCGGCCCTGCTCGAGGCACCTGACGCGCATGTCCCTGACGTCCCTGATCATGTCCGAGAGGACGAGCTCGGCGCCGTCCTGGGGCGGACCCATCCCCTTGTCCTTGCGCTCCTTTTCGAGCGAGACGAGGGTGTAGCCGCACTTTGCGGCCCAGTCGACGGCCTCGGCGCGGGTGCCGCCGCACTCGGCCGTCCGGCGGAGGTGGGTCATCAGGGCGGCCACGGCGCGGTCCAGGTCCCCGCGCAGGTTGCTGATCTCCCTGACGGCCTCGGCGTAGCTCAGGGCGCCCTCGACCACGGTGCGGAAGGCGGCGCGCATCCGCTCCGGCACGGGCTTGCCGGCCGCCCGCTGCTGGACGACCTCGGCGGCGAAGCGCTGCGCGGTGCGGAAGAGCGGGCGGTTCCTGTTGACCGCCATGCGCAGGCAGAAGATGCCCTTTATGGCGCAGGTGTTGCATCGTGAGTGGTCCGGCCGAAATACGCAGAGCCGCTCCGGCTGCTCGCAGTAGTCCATGAGGCATTGATGGCATAACGGCCGGTCCTGCTTCCACAGTTGGGCCTGTTGAATAGTGTTGGTGTTTTTGGGGTTTTTGGTATGGCGGAATGGTTAGCGTGCATCAACCTCGTTGCTTCATGACGGATCAAAACTCTGCAGGAAAGTGAGTGTTCACAGGACCTCTTACCAGTAGCGCATCCTTCTCTGACTGGGTCATAAGTTCGAGGGCCTTTTGCGGCTCAGGTATGTGACTTTCGGTAGACATGGCTCCTCTTGGTGTGAGTGGTATCTGATGCGAGGATGATTTCTATGTCTTGATTGTGTTGCCGATAACAAGCGATAGGTTCCTGAACAGCGGACTTTGACCCGGCTAGCCGGATATTGCCTCTCTGTGTTGAAATATATGGCCGCCGCTGATTATGGCGTGAATGGAGAGAGCTTCGATGCTGTTTGCTTGGCTGACAACTGCAGGTGAGGAGGCTAGCGTGTTTGCTCTGATTCTCAGTTGTGACTGACGGGAGAGCAGTGTTCTACGGGCTTAAGCCAGCCGTGATGCTTGCATAGGACAAGCACAGGCACGTTGGGAGGCTCTGACCTCGACGACGGCACACTCGCAGCTGAGGATCTTATGTGCTGGCTGCCGAGTCCTGCCGCAGCTTTTCGTCAACTCACAAGGAAGAAGATAGAGAGCAGCAGCTCAGGCGGTGGTCGTTGCGGACTGCACTGAGATATTGATAAATTAGGATAGCTGGCCAATCAAGTTTCGCTGGAGCCGAGCAATCATTAACCATGCCGAGACACTGATGCACAAAAGGGTTCGCCGCAGTGTCCAGCTGTTGGTAAGGAAGCAAACAGAACGCTGGTTGCAGTTCAAGAACCCGGAGCCTTGTTCAAATCGGCAACACATCACTACCGCTCGAAAGCAGACGTGGGACAGCCGTCTTTCTTCCAACTGCCGAGCAAAAGAGATTTCCTTCAACCACTTTATCCTGTCTCCTCTCCTCTCATCCTGACCGACATATACTCCTGCCCACCCACCCCAGTTTTCCTCCATATAGGCGAAGCACAAGAGGCATTGCATATGATGCATCATACCGCCCAGGATCAGGCAGTTCACAGCAAAGTGAAAAACGCACAGCTCAAGCCGCAACAAACACGCTTTTGTCCTGCTACATGGCTGACATGGGGATGTACGTCATGTCCTTTTTGCTCTACTCACCTCTGGTTGTTTGCGGCATCCTTCTTTTCCCTGCTCTCTGCGGCTGATCAAGACGGCCACGCCAGGAAGAACCCCGTGGCAAGGCCTGCAATGAGCGGCGACACGCAGATGGCCAATCGTCAGAAGGCTAATCCGCTTGGACGCAGACCAGGAGAACAGAGGTCGAGGAGGAAGCAAGGACGAAGTCAAGGCCAAAAGGAAAGAAGTACAGGCGACCACGAACTTGCCACAAGCCCCCAACTCCGGTATTCACTCGAGCCAGCCACCGCTCGCAGCGAACACGTCCCGCCACTCCTGGTCATCGGCTCTCACGAACCTCCTGCTCTCAACCACATCCTCGGCCCCAAAGTTCCCATATAGATGCGGGCACCCGGGCGTGTCCCAATTCGTCTCCCCCCTGAGACCGGAC
Organism: Pseudopyricularia cyperi; assembly: GCA_031306065.1. Classification (NCBI taxonomy): domain Eukaryota; kingdom Fungi; phylum Ascomycota; class Sordariomycetes; order Magnaporthales; family Pyriculariaceae; genus Pseudopyricularia; species Pseudopyricularia cyperi. The sequence goes on along the minus strand of JASAOQ010004213.1, from coordinate 4,735 downwards.
AGCCTGAGCTTGAGGATCCAGATCTCGTCAAAGTCCTTGAACCAGATACCTGCGGTTATTGGAATCTGTTGGGTTTGTTTTGTGAGATGGTGGTCAGTGGTGGGAAGGGCTTCGATGGCCGGCAAAAGGCGCAACATCATTGGGACGGTGAGTTGTGTGACCATCCGTCCCCTTTTTCTTTTACGAGTCGGGAAAACAAAAAGAAAAAAAAAGGGAACGGTACCTGCGAGGCGGTACTCAGGTGGACGAAGCCGTCCTTTCGGTCCAGGTCCGATAAGGGGTATGGAGTCGGCAACGGCGCCGGGGGAGCCGCGTCAAGAATCTTGTAGACGTGCGTGGGGAGTGGGGAGGGGACAGCCGTGGTGGATGACATGGCTGGCTTATCTGTTGGTGATGTTTTTCCCTGACGCGAAAAGGGTCTTGTTCTCTATGGTGTGCGAGTAGTTATTAGCTAGTATATCGCGGCGGGAGTCAGGTGATCGGTTTCTTTTTTTCCGTGTCCGAAGTAGTACTGTGGTTAAAATGCAGCAGCAGCAGCAAGCGGTAGATGGGATCTCGCTTGTCTTTCCGCCGCTGTGGTGGGGCCCCGGGAGAGCGAGCCGATGCCGGCATATTGTCTTGGTCTTTGGTCTAATTATGTTGTTGTATTATGTTTTATTCTATTTTTCTGACTGAGGTATTGATAACCATTGTTTTTTTTACTAAAAACAGCATCAGTACGTTTGTTTTAAAACTATTGCCTGGTCGACTGCCAACCTGCCTAGGTAGAGGTACTTAGCCTCCTATCTTACCCGGCTGCTACCCCAGGACAGGACTGCCTTTGCCCCCTCGTCAGAAGTCCATTTCGGCAATCGTATAAAAACGTTGGACTGGGCAAGTTAGTCTGTTAGTTTTCCTAGCAACCCCAGATACCGCGATTTCGCCGACGACAACTACCGTCTGTTGTTGTTCTCCAGGTGGGGGTGACATCACTCGACTCTGAACGCTGAGCAAAGTACCCCACCTTGTTGATGTCCCCGTTGCCCTGACGTTCAGTGCCGGTGATAGGACACACTGAGGGGTGATTTGGCGTTGGCAGCGGGGTTGATGTTGACCATATAAGTCCGGACGATCGATTGTCCGCGGTCCAATTTGAAATCAAAGCCTTGCCTCGGGATAGAAAATATCTCTTATAGTCTATCTACTTCATTTCGACTGTGCTTTGTTTGATCTCTGTAAAAACAATCTACAAACTAGGCAAAAAAAAATTATGTCCACGGCAGGCAAGGTAGGAAACCAAAACAGAGACACAAAGCTCACAGTTCCAACATCACATCTACAGCCACACTGACCCCCTCTCCTTACACTACACAGACTATTACCTGCAAGGCCGCCGTGGCCTGGGAGGCTGGCAAGGAGCTGAGCATTGAGGATATCGAAGTCGCACCCCCCAAGGCACACGAGGTCCGCATCGAGATCTACCACACCGGCGTGTGCCACACAGATGCGTACACGCTGTCCGGCAAGGACCCTGAGGGCGCCTTCCCCATCGTCCTGGGCCACGAGGGAGCCGGCATCGTCGAGTCTGTCGGCGAGGGCGTGACCAACGTCAAGGTTGGCGACCATGTCGTCGCTCTCTAGTGAGTTTTTTTTTTCTTTTTTTTCCACCCCAGCCTGACCCCCGAAAGTTTTATCAGAAACACCTCACTTTTTGGCGTCAACCCGAGTGATTACCACGCGCCACGAAACTCTCGTCGCCGGCAACGCAACTGACCAAAAAAAAAAAAAGCACCCCCGAGTGCAAGGAGTGCAAGTTCTGCAAGTCGGGCAAGACCAACCTCTGCGGCAAAATCCGCGCCACCCAGGGTAAGGGCCTCATGCCCGACGGCACCTCGCGCTTCAAGTGCAAGGGCAAGGACCTGCTGCACTTCATGGGCACGTCGACGTTTTCCCAGTTCACCGTGGTGGCCGACATCTCGGTGGTGGCCGTCCAGCCCGAGGCCCCCATGGACCGCACCTGCCTGCTGGGCTGCGGCATAACGACCGGCTACGGCGCCGCGCGCGTGACGGCCAACGTCGAGGAGGGATCCAGCATCGCCGTGTTCGGCGCCGGGTGCGTGGGCCTGTCGGTGGTCCAGGGCGCCGTCATCAACAAGGCGGGCAAGATCATCGTCGTGGACGTGAACCCCTCCAAGGAGGAATGGGCTCGCAAGTTCGGCGCAACCGACTTTGTCAACCCGACGGCGCTGCCCGAGGGCAAGACCATCGTGGACGCGCTCGTCGACATGACGGACGGCGGGTGCGACTACACGTTCGACTGCACGGGCAACGTGCAGGTCATGAGGGCGGCGCTCGAGGCGTGCCACAAGGGCTGGGGCACCAGCGTCGTCATCGGCGTCGCGGCCGCGGGCCAGGAGATCAGCACCCGGCCGTTCCAGCTCGTCACGGGCCGGGTCTGGAAGGGCTGCGCCTTCGGCGGCATTAAGGGCCGCTCGCAGCTGCCCGACCTGGTCACCGACTACCTCGAGGGCAGGCTCAAGGTGGACGAGTTCATCACCCACCGCAAGAAGCTGGACGAGATCAACAATGCCTTTGAGACAATGAAGCAGGGAGACTGCATCCGAGCCGTCGTCGACATGCGGTCATGATAGGTCTTGTCAGGAAGAGGAAGCATAAGAGAAGTTTTATCAGAATAAAAGCATTGTAACTATTCAGGCTGTTGTCTCTTTTGGGCCGTGGATATATTATTGGCATGTGTGAAGTAGTCGAATTTGTATACTTGAGGCAGCAGCAAGGGAGCAGTGGCAAAGACTACAGAGAGTATGCAGACTCAAACGTCTCCAACAAGCCGAGGGACAACATACAGCCTAAGTAAGATTCATCATGGCCATAGAGGTTCCCAAAGTTGACTATGACACTTGGGCGAGAGTAGTCGATGGACCAATTTGGCGCATGGATGGCAATATGCAGCAGTACTATGTACACAGTAATACTGTGGAAAAAGAAAAGACCGGGTCCCGAGAACAGGTCGGGTCAAGCGGTTCTCGAAGATCAAGGGTTCGGATTCGCCGCCGCCGCCGCTGGCTTGGGCGGTTGCGTGCCACTTTTCTTCTTTGCCGAGTCAG